>JAQGAS010000106.1:0-102845 GCA_034686365.1 Pachymerium ferrugineum | reverse complement strand
TTTGACACAGTATGGTAGTTGGACATTCCTTAGTGGTAATTTAGTTAAAAGATTTGAATAAATAAAGTACCATACATATGAAATTGCTAATGTGCTTGAAACATGATTAAAAAAAAAAACATTAAGGAACGAGGAAAAATTTAAATCGTTTGCTTTCATTCCTTTCACACGAGAGGGCGCGTTCAGCGCATGCGCTACTTCGTAGAAGTAAATGGCGATATACTCGTCGTTTGTCTGATATTCATCATCGTTTTTTTAATTCTACGTTGGAAGATTTTATACAATGGTTGGTTTATTATGACTTTATGAACTAGTTATGTAGTTGACTTGAACGTGCAGAAAAAAATTGATGAAGAGCGAATCTTTGTTTTGTTTTCAGCCTTAAAAGGCTTTTTAATATGCTGAATCATGTCCAGTTGTTTTGCTTGTTGTATGTTGGTATGAGGTTTTATCGTTGTGTTGCAGGGTCAGAATCAGTCAGTTGGTGGCAGTGGAGGAACTGGTGGAGACAAAAAGGATGATAAAGATAAGAAGAAGAAATACGAACCTCCGATTCCTACACGAGTAGGAAAGAAAAGGAGAAAGCAGAAGGGACCGGAGGCTGCCAACAAGTTACCGTTAGGTATTTAAAAGAAAAGATTTTCTCTCTGATCTTTATACCAACTCAAACACTGTTATTGCAGTAACTCCGCACACACGGTGCAGATTGAAGCTGTTGAAATTGGAGAGAATTAAGGACTATTTATTGATGGAGGAGGAATTCATCCGTAATCAAGAAAGATTGAAACCTCAGGAAGAAAAACACGAAGTAAATAATACCTGACAATGAATGTGTCAGTCAAAACCATTCTTTTGTTTTCATTTAGGAAGAGAGATCTAAAGTTGACGATCTTCGCGGTACACCGATGTCTGTTGGCACTCTTGAAGAAATTATTGATGATAATCACGCCATTGTATCGACATCAGTTGGTAGCGAACATTACGTCAGCATTTTGTCATTTGTTGACAAAGACCAACTAGAGCCTGGTTGTTCAGTCTTGCTGAACCACAAAGTAATTTTTAAAAAGTAAGAACTAGACAAGACAAAAAAATGAATTTTTTTTTTATTCAGGTACATGCAGTAGTTGGCGTGTTGTCTGATGACACTGATCCCATGGTTACTGTAATGAAACTAGAGAAAGCCCCACAAGAAACCTACGCAGATATTGGAGGATTAGATACGCAAATCCAAGAAATTAAAGTAAACAGATTAGGATGTAAAAAAAATAGCAGTTGTTTATTGTCCTACACGAATTTTTTTAGGAATCAGTGGAATTGCCTCTAACTCATCCTGAATATTATGAAGAAATGGGAATTAAGCCACCTAAAGGAGTAATTTTGTATGGTCCTCCTGGAACGGGGAAAACATTACTAGCAAAAGCAGTAGCTAACCAAACTTCAGCTACTTTTCTTCGAGTTGTTGGTTCTGAACTCATTCAAAAATATTTGGTAAGATATTTTAAAAGTTGTGATTATTGTAGAAAGTGAACATATTTTTGTAAATAGGGTGATGGACCAAAACTCGTACGCGAATTATTTCGAGTAGCGGAAGAACATGCTCCATCTATCGTGTTTATTGATGAGATTGATGCTGTAGGAACTAAAAGATACGACTCGAACTCTGGGGGTGAACGAGAGATACAACGTACTATGCTTGAGTTGTTGAATCAATTGGATGGATTTGATTCGAGAGGAGACGTTAAAGTAATTTTAAGAGGTGATTATTTGTTATTATTATCTTATTAATATAAAATTGTATTTTAGGTGGTCATGGCTACAAACCGTATCGAGACATTGGATCCAGCCTTAATTAGACCGGGTCGAATTGATCGTAAAATTGAATTCCCGTTGCCGGATGAGAAAACAAGGCGTCGAATTTTTCAAATACATACAAGTAGAATGACATTAGCAGAAGATGTAAATTTGGAAGAATTGATTATGTCCAAAGACGATCTATCTGGGGCTGACATTAAGGTGCTTATTACTGTGTAAATTGTTAATTATTGAATTTCTATATCATTATTTTGTTATAGGCAATCTGTACTGAAGCTGGGTTAATGGCTCTTCGAGAACGACGGATGAAGGTGACCAATGAAGATTTCAGAAAGTCTAAAGAAAATGTGTTGTATCGTAAAAAAGAAGGAACGCCTGAGGGATTGTATCTTTAAACTAATAGTCTAAGATTTTTTCCTTCACAAATCCATTTTTCGTAGAAATAAATTTGTTTTTTGCTACTTCATTTGGTTCTATGACAAGATGATTACATTGTATTTATTGAGATGTTTTTACATGATTAGTTTACTGAGATTAGAGAGAAGTAGTCGTTTGGTCTTCTTTATCAGACTCGTATTCACGAGCGTTCCAATTATCATCTGGCGCAAATGCTGAACGCCAATCCTAGGTAAAGAATGTTTATTTTATTTTGAAAATTGTCATAAAGTGTCTAAATACGCATACGCCTTGTTTCCAGTGTTTGTAAACAACATATATGGCCCACCCAGGTGGCTGTAAAATAATGCTTAAAGAAATGGCCCATCCGATTACGTGTATCCATATTGGATATTCGTAACATCCGTAAGTAGGTTTGGAAAATTTCATCCACGAGGTAACAGTTAAAATCTGGAAGAAATGTAAGTAAATATTCGTATTTATTATCAATTTTCTGGATAGAATAACTATACAATTATGACAACGGGACAAATGTACTTCCAGCATAGTTGCATGAATAGATTCGGCCTCGAACCAATCATTGATTTGACGTCTTCACAAAATTGATTGAGCCCTGTAATTGAGTATAAGAAACATGGTTTTCTTTTAGTAAAATATCTTACCGTATATCCAGGTTACGGCCATCACTTCCCAAGCTATTAATACTGTTCTACCCATTAAACTATATCTGTCAACAAAGTTCAATATATATTGTCCACCCTTAAATGACAAAAAAGAAATTAGAAAATAATTTTAAAAAAAGGCAATGGATATACGAACAGCTGTGCAGTAGATTAATCCGCACAGAAATAATGCTATAGTTGATAAGAAGTAAATTCTTCTTTGATATTTCATTAAATAAGGTCTGTCATCAAAGACTGCAGCCCAAACTGCCTCCACAGAAGCAAACTACAATCATACAAGTTATAATGACTTATTTGACATGTGTACTTGTCTTCTTACTGTCGAATCGACTCCAAGAGTAAACAGCATGAGAAAGAATAGAAAAGACCATAACTGCGGTATAGGCAGTCTCGTTACAACTTCAGGAAATACGACAAATGCAAGTCCTTGACCTTAAATCAGTGGCACAGTCTATCATACAATTTTATCACAGTCTAAAAGTATTACCGCTTTCAAATATCGTGTCCTCATGTACACCCAAGTCTTTGGCTAATGAACCAATTACTGAAAACACAACTGTACTAGCCATAAGACTTGTTATAAAATCCATCAATGTGACTTGCAAGGCATCTCTATCAAATTCAAAACATGTGTTTAGTTTATTGTACTTAACTGTTAATGTAAGCCTGCACTACAAACCTATTTAATTTATTGTGGAAATGGTTATAACTTGCTAATGTAATTAAACCACCATTAGCTAAACTTAAAGAGTATACCATTTGTTGTGCTGCAGCAAACCACACCTAACAATTTAATATCATTTAATGGACATTGACATAAACACTTTATTCTTACGTTAATGTCAAGAAGTTTCTCCCAACGGGGATTGAAAAAATAAGCAAGTCCTTCAATTGCCCCATCTAATAACATACTTTGAATTAATAGTGCTATAAGGATTACGTATGGCAATGTAGCGGTGAGGTAAACGGCCTACAAAGTTCAATTATTTTACTTTTTCTTTACTTTTAAAAGTTGTTTTACCTTTCCTGATGTTCTTATCCCATTAAACACAGCTAAAAATATTATAAGCCACGTTCCTGCCAATGCTAAAACAAGTCTCCACTGAGCTCCCCCTAAGTGTTCGACACCTTCAGAAGCATCTATTCGTAACACAAATTTTCTGAAAATAATTTTAACAAGTTTTAGTCATATTTTAATTGAATACTTTACAATTGTACTGACTCCCAAAATTGTTTTGCAGACGTCTGCGGTATGGATGTGTTTCCACATCTTGTTACATTCACTGCGGTTAAATTTCTTGTTACCTGTTTTGTTATTGGATTGTTAATAGATGATAAGGAAAGATTAGAATATTTACCTTTGATCTAACATAGCAATTCTCATCTGCTCCCCACCATTCACTACAGGTAGCCCATGGTAATTGCTTTGCAAATGATAATATCATGTATAGAAGAGTGTAAGCAATAATTACATTGTAATACATCATGCCTATGGTAACTGTTATCATCATTCCCCAGCCAATTCCTAAAATTAATTTTAGATAATATCAAATTGTTAGAATAAAATTTTATAACATTACCAATTCCAACTGGACAAGAATGCCATACTCCGAGGGCACCATACTGTGAGAATTGCCCTCTTATTATCTCGAGATAATACAAAGGGAAGCCAACGAATATTAAAAGAATAACATACGGTATTTGAAATGTACCTAGATATCCACATTTTTAAATTTCACAATTTTTAATTGAAAGAGAAACTTACCACCGCCATTTTCATAAGCAACGTATGGGTACCGCCACACATTCCCAATTCCAACAGATAAACCGATGCAAGATAATATAAATTCAAACTTATTTGACCATTTAATACGTTGACGTTGTTGTACTTCTTCTTCTTCTGGTGATGCGCTTGTACTAGATATTGAATAACTAGGCATTGAATAACTTAAATGTTGACAGAAAGAACTTTTTTTAGGGTTTATGGAATGCGCTAAATATAAATAATACCATATCAGTTTAGAAGATAAGATGTTAAAAAGTGAGGATCAGTTTCTTTCATTTGAGAAATGAAGGCGTGAACTTTGAATGTCGTTTTAAGTGCAGCCCAACTGTCACTTTAATAAGACTAAATTACACCGGGATAAAGAGTATGAAGGGTGCAGTTATATGAGTCACTTTTCTCATTTCCTTCATTAAAGGACTAGGAAGATAAAGATTGGAAGAAAGTTTTTATTGGGTGTTCTCATTCTTTTCTTTGCTTATACGAAAAAAACTAAAGTTTGGAATAATATGGTTGGGTTTTAATATAATCCTTGTTTGCAACATTTCTATCGGATTAACAGTGGCAATAATAGTTCCAGCTAACAATGTTTTCAAACAGCACAATTATTGCTATTTTATACAGATCCGTAAACGTTTCGCAAATTTTTTGGTTTGTTCATTTTATTCCAAAACGTAAAATGTGCAAATAGCAATTGCGGGGAAAAAATACTGTCTGTCATTTTCGAACAAAAAGTAAATAGCGCGCTGCGAGCAGGATTTGAACCTGCGCGGGATTGTCCCATTGGATTTCAAGTCCAACGCCTTAACCACTCGGCCATCGCAGCTATTTCTAGTTGCGCAAATAATGCTGTGAAAATTTTTCTGAGCTGATACAGCAAAAATGAAAACGAATACAACTAAAAAAAAAAAATTAGAAAAAAAAAAAAGATTTTCGCTGCGAACAGGATTCGAACCTGTGCGGGGAAACCCCATTGGATTTCAAGTCCAACGCCTTAACCACTCGGCCATCGCAGCTGACGAAGTAAAGATGGCGTGATTTTGTATAAAAGGACGCCTACTGTAACGTCATTTGCAGTTTTAAATTTTGCTTAAAATCTCATAAGGATTCTTTTTAACCCTGTTTTAATTGATATAAATTTCACAGTTTATTGCTTTTGACTTTATTTCCGATCACATGGCGTGGCGTTACCATGGTACAGCTCAAACCAATCCAAACAAACATAAGAAATGGCAACGTAGTTCAGCATGAGCCTCTGGGATATTGCCTTACAAGAGGCTAATTTAAAAGGAAATAAAGGTAACAACAGAATAATTAAGAAAATAACGTTCCTGTAAACGTAAATGTTAATAAAATATTTTTACCAGATGAAGTTAATAACAGCGAATCGACAATTATCGTAGTAGGAAGTAAAGGAGCAGTAAGTAAATCAACTAATATTAATATTATAACTATCACGATTGACATTATTTAAACAGGGAAAAACGACAATCATATCTCGATTTTTAAATAAAAGTGAAAACACAAAATCCACAATCGCACTGGAATACACATACGCAAGACAAAGCCGAAATACCACTTTGGTAATAAATATATATTATTCAAACAGCGAAAAAATTATTTAAAGTTGGCTTTCAGACCAAAGATGTTTGCCATATTTGGGAACTAGGTGCCGGAACCTTACTTACAAAACTTTTAGAAATACCGATCACACTAGAAACTGTCAGGTACGATACTCGTGAACGTTTGTTGGGAATATACCTAAAATAGTAAACCTGTTTCTAGCTCATTAAGTATTGTAATTATGATTGATTTATCCAAGCCAAAGGAAATGTTGTTTGCCCTAGAAACGTTTCTAAACACCTTACGGACAACTGTAGATCAGCTTCTGTTGCAAAACGGTGATGTGAAAGCTAAACTGATTAAGAACATTTGGAACAAGATTGGCAACGATCATCCGGTGAGTTTGTGACGCAGAAAGACAATGTATCATTCATTTAATTCATTTTTATCTTTATAGGATAAAGCAAGTATAGATCCAATACCGGTGCCACTTGTAATTTTAGGTGGAAAATTTGACTTATTTCAGGTAAATCTAAAACAATTTTATGACAGACATTTAAACCGGTTTGTTTCTAAAGGATTTTGATCCAGAACACAAAAAGATAATTTGCAGAACTTTGAGGTTTATTGCGCTTAAGAATGGCGCTGCTTTACAAGTAGGTTTAGTAATAATTTAATAAAAAAATAAAATAGAGAAGTGAAATAATTTTACCTTATTTTCAGTTTTGTAGCTCAAAAATCGAAAATCTAGTCAATAAGGCGAAACTTATATTTAGTAAATTAGCATTTGGAAATCCTATAGCAAAGTAAACGTTTATTATAGTTTCCTTTAGTATTTATGGTATTATTTTCATAAATATATTACTGCTTGTTAGACAAGTAGTTGTACAAGACTATAACAAACCACTTTACATCCCATTTGGTGCCGACACATTGAGTCAAATAGGTAAGTCATTCCTTAATTGGAAATGTACTATATTTTAATTGATTAATTAATGCAGATAGTTCAGGAGAATCAGGAAACCAAACGTAAAGGCATTAATTACATTGAAAGTTTTAATTAAGTTGGAGTAATTGTTCGGCTGATGTTTCAGAACTTTCACCACTTGGAAAAATATGTTTGAGACGCACTTTCCTCAGGTTTAATTTCTGTTTTAGAACCCATAGTACTAAACTTTAATGGTTAAACTGTTGATAGGTTTCTGAAAAGACAATTTTGCCTGATGATCCAGCAAAAGATCCAAATTTTAAGGAACCTGCAGTTGACACTTTAAGAGCCCATAAAGATGAAGTAAAACTAAAAAAAAAATATTTAACACTTTTTTTTTTTTTTAATTTTGAGTTTTTTGCAGGAGTTACAGCGATATCAAAGGATGGGCTAAACAGTAATTTTTTAATTTTTATTTTTTTAAAGTTTATTTAAATTTCAATGATTGTATTTACACGAATTGCTATTAAATAAAAGTGACTCTATTGCAAATTGCAGGAAACTTTTATTCTTTTGGCGTAAAAAATTGATTGCTATATATACGTGTTGCTTTTATTGAGGGATCAAAGCCCCTTATTTTCAAACATTTTTTTGTCTGTTGCTAAGCTGCTTCAACTAAGTAAAAAAAAACTTATTCCAAAAATTGCAGTGATTAATAAGTGCTTGCTATGAAATATGAACTATTTCCATCAAAAATCAATCAATTTCTCATGAATTATCTTTTACACCTGCCTACAGATGGCGATTAGATCTAGTGACGTAACTGCGCAAGCGTAGAAACGTCCTTGGGCCGCGATGGGTTTTGGATTGGAAATTTGTTGCATTGAGTTTGATTGCAGATGTTCATTCACGTTCAAACAAATGGGTAAAAGCTTTCTCATTTAAAAAGACACAACGCATACATACGAAGCTAACAGTAAGAAAGAATTGCACCAACATAAGATAACCACTTTATCCGAAATACGTGACCGATATAAGCCAAGGTAAATAACTATTTGAGTCTACACCTAAGCCTAACGGTACATTGCATAATTTTGCCGGTTATTTTCGTCAAAATGCTTCAAATTAAGTTTTAATTACTACCACCTGAATTTTATACAATTTTTACTATATCATAAAAATATTTTATTTTTAGATTGGCAGAAGCCGAACGAGAGAGATGGTAACCAAAAAATGAGGTCCTACTTTGAATGCTTATAATGACACGGATCTGTGTGAAAGTTGCAAGATCTAGGCCAAATTTGTCCTACCTGCCAAGCAGTCAAGCGTATGTAATTTTTTATACTGGAGTTTATTTTTTTTCTTTTTTGTTACCCAAATTTAGTCAAGTTTTGGGTGTGGCATTCTTTTTATCTAGTTGACAATAGTAGCAATGATAGTTGTGATGTCCTGTTTATTGACATTGATAAATGATGTTATTTTTAAGCAAAATTTCGATAGTTCTAAAAAACTGAAATTTTAAAACTGTCAAAGTTTGAATTTGCTTAAATGCCATTGCACGTACTCGTGAGTTATCACTGTTTTTAATGACCTTTGAGTTTTGAGGTTTGCGAGAAAAAAAAAGTTTTAACGATACTTAAAGTTGCTTCCTTGTACAAATGTTATGTTAAAGTATCTTATAAATTCTTCTTCACCATCTAAAAAAGGTAAAATATTTTAACGTGATGCGGCAAAACGTAAACTTACAATTTTAAAATAGTTAAATCATAACGATGGGGAAATGGTTTGTAAAGGTTAATATCCTAAAACGAAATAAGGGTATTGAACCAATAATAATGTAATTTAAATACAACTAATTAAATATTACGAAATCCTTTTATGGTATTTCTAAAGTTGACCTTCTTTACTCCAAAAAAGTTTCATAAAACAGTTAAAGCAATTTGCAAACGTGCAAATTGAAATGGAAAACGTACAATTAGTTTTTGTACTGTCAACATCTCTAATCACGTGACGTCACGTCTCAACGAATAGGCGCTGCCAGGTAGACACAGCAGGTTACACGCTAGCAGCGACTAGAGGTTCATACCTCGCGTAACTCGCCTCATCTATAAAGGATTAAAGGATAAAACCATCAATTTGCGGGACGTAGATTGATTGTAAAGTTCAAAGTTAATCATTATGGGGATCACAAAATACTTCCAAAGGAAAGCCAGGCGTGCTAGCAAGGTGAGTTGCAGCTTAAAGAGTTGAAAAAATTTCCCTCTTTCCAATGGAGGTTGTTTCTTCAAGGTTATTTTATGCTTAATTGGTTCCTGTTTGCCTCTCTCGGAGCGAGTTTCCAGTTTTGTTGGGGAGTTAGATTAATATTTGTTGGTTCTGTGTAAAAAATGGAGGGGTGTTGCTAACGTTCCGCATGAGTTCACTTTGTTTAAAAAGTAAATTTTTGAGTCTTAAGCCCCTCCTTATTTTTCATTGAATAACTTAAAGGCGGACAATGAAGTTTGATGATTACGACATTTTCCCATCTGGTTTCTCGACTAATTAAGGCAATATTGCTCGTTTATACGCGACGTCATAACTTTTTAAGTGTTGTATTTTTCTTCACTCATTAAACAAACTTTGTTGAGTGCATGAAAATAGATCTAAGATTACATTTAAATGGAATAATAAAGTTATGGTTTTATTGTTTTTCAGTTAGTACGAATGGACCGCTTAAGGCGGAGTTTGAGAGAAAGTTTTCGACGGAAGAAGGAGCACGTCCCCGAGTGCAGTAAGCCTCACCAGTGGCAATCAGATGAGGCTGCTGTACGAGCGGGCACGTGTAATTTTGCTGTTAAAGTAAGTGTTGAAATAGTGTTCCGTCAATGTTTTTGAAATTAATTTTTTTTTTGTCTTTTAGTACTTGGGATGTGTTGAGGTATTTGAATCAAGGGGAATGCAAGTATGCGAGGAAGCCTTGAAATTATTAAGGGTGAGTTTGAGAGAGAGAAAAAAATAACGACGTCACCTGATTTTGATTGTGTAACTGAAAATTGTAAAACGAGTTAAGAGGAAAATATGAACTATGACATATTAGTGTCTTGATTGGACCTAATTAACTTGTTTGGCAAATGACATAATAATTGTGTTGGCTTTAAATGAGGACATCTTATCAGTTAAATTAAGAGGCAAATGGAATGTGAATTTTTTTATTGTCGTTAATGTTATGGTAATGTTTTTACTTGGAATTTCAAGGCTGGAGAGTATATAATTCATCTGATGATGTTTTGTCGTTGTAGAATTCCAGACGGAGACCTATCAAAGGTATTTTATACGTCACTGGTGATGGATTGCGGGTTGTGGAAGACGAAACTAAAGTAGGAAATAAATCATCATATTTTTTAATGGGAGAAAAATGTATATATATTTTTTTCCTTATAGGGATTAATCGTAGACCAAACGATAGAGAAAGTTTCATTTTGTGCACCTGACAGAAATCATGACAGAGGTTTTTCATACATTTGTCGCGATGGTACCACTCGCCGTTGGATGTGCCATGGTTTTTTAGCTATAAAAGATTCGGTTAGTTTTTTTTGTAAAAGAATTTTATGTATTCTTCCTCTTCTTTCACCAAAAGAAGACCAGCAGATAATCGGTTTAAACTTCTTTGTCTAAATAGGGGGAACGACTCAGTCATGCAGTGGGCTGTGCCTTTGCTGCTTGTTTAGAACGCAAGCAAAAGAGGGACAAGGAATGTGGAGTCACGATGACTTTTGACCCCAATAATTCGACCTTTACACGCACGGGATCTTTTAGGCAAACATCGCTCACAGAACGGATGCAGGACCCTCAAGAATGTAAACCTGCAGGTAAATAAAAATGTAGCGATGAATGATTAATTTTTTTATGCGGATATTGATTCATTTATTGATGAATTATATTTTTAGAACCTCCGCCTGTCAAACAAGTGCACAATCCTTTCGCTATCGAACGACCACACGCTACACCCATGATGCTACAGCGTCAAGGGTCCTTCCGAGGCTTCAGTCAATTAGGTCAGAGTTCACCGTTTAAGCGCCAGTTGTCCCTGAGGCTGAACGAGTTGCCGTCAACGCTTGAGAGACAACGATCGCTGTCGTTGGAATCTTCCGATTTCTCTCGTGAGAATGGACCAGGTTCGAGAGTTTTTGAAGACTTAAATTTGTACTTTTATATAATTTATTATATTTTTGAATGGAGAGAATGGTATTTTTGTCTTTTTGAAGTTTTTTTTTTTTTTTTTTTTTTTTTGTGGCTAGTATGCAATTTTTGCAGCTTAATTTTCATGGGCTAGTTGTATTAATTTGACAAACTTTTGCTTTTAGTTTTATCACAAATTAACCAAATATTTAAAAATTTAACAGTTTGCAAGGCTTGGTTTTTCAATTAACGAGAAAATGGTGACATGAGAAAACTGTTTTCAGAGAGTCCACAGCTTCCTCTTCGGACAGCTCGGGATCGACTTCATTCTTTGCCGAATACCGTCAACAGTGAGTCTTACTGACACATTAACTTCAATGCTTACTAATTACCGTTATTGTGTATGTGCGTGCGTGCTGAAACCCTGTTATTATTTTCAAATTTTATGTTCTATCTTTCTATCTAAGAACAAAACAAAGTATTAGTTTACTGACACTTGTCTGCTCATCTTCTTATAGTGAGTCCAATAATGGAAGGCTCTCCCGTGATTGACAAGCAAGACACGATTAGTGCCATGTGTCAGCAAGTATCGCAAGGGTTATCGTTCCTGTCAAACACTGACGATCCGTTTATTCGATCAACGAGTCAGCCGACTGGAAGTCCATCCCGGGCAACACTGCAGACCCAATATAACGCCAATGTGTCGAAGCAGCAGTTCATTTCTCAAGCGAGGCAACCGGCCTATACGATTGTGAACAACAGTGTGGTACCACAATCATATATCGGATCCGTGTATACAACTCAAACGTCTGCGATTAGTTCTATGAATTCACAACCTGTCTCTTCAGGTAATAAATACCAAAATGTAAACGTTAAAAGTGGATGTTTTATCCATCCTGCCCCTCTTTGTTTTTAGCACGAGGTAGACGAGTGTTTTATATTATTTTAATTTTGCATGAGCATTGCTTGGCGTGGTTTCTGCATCTAAATTGCATCTTAGGTTTTTGTGATCGGGTGTCTTTTGTGTAGGTGTGATTTTTACAGCTTGGTTTTGAAACTCGATAGTTTATTTGGAAAAGTTAGCTTCGTACAAAATAATTTATAAAATAAATATAAAGGCGATTATAATTTAAATTCACTAACCCACTTTTTTTTCTTTTTCTTTCTTTCTTTTTTTTCTTTTTGTTTTGTTCTCTTGCATTTGCGTTTTCCAGTTGGAATCACCACTAATCAACCGCCGTTAACGAATCCTTGGAGCAGAGCTTTGATAGTGTCCGAGGCTGTAGCTGCCCCCTCTGCCGCCGAAGCTTGGCTTGCCTCGGCCGAGTCCATACCTAAATCTGCATCGAACCCATGTGATCTGTTTGCCACGAATCAGTTTAATGGTGCAATTTCATCCATAGGGCAACCTACCAATGTCGTTGTGGCGCCTTCACCGCGCAAGACGCCACACTTGTCACAGCTGCGTAGTCAATCTTTGGGAGAAGCGCCGTCAAACATGGCAAGAACTGAACCATGGGCCAATGGCACGACCGCACGTGATCCCTTCGATGCTGAATGGGCAGCTTTGGCTGCAACTCGGTCTCAAACGAGTACAAATCCGTTTCAACAGAATTCTATGAAAGCATTTGAAGTTAAATTATAACAGAAATTTGGTTACACTTTACGAAACAACAGGTATAAATTGCTTCGTCAGTAGACCAAGTGTTAAACAAATTAACGTGTAACCAACTACAAGCAATAGGAAAAAAAATTGTTGAAACGTGATTTTTACGTATTGAGACTCCTACATTTAACATCACCAAATCACACTTTGGGGCGTACTTAATTTGTTATGTAGGGAGCCATTAGTAACAAAGACTGAAATACCTAAGTGTTGAATTTTAAAATGGAAATACCAATTTTTTTTTTTTTATATTTTATTTTGTCTAATTTTGGTTTAACTTTTGGACCACTTGAATTTACAAAAAGCATATAATTTTGAAAATACAAACACATTAGTACTAAGTGTACATATTCATGAATTATACAAGTGTGAAGCCAAGACAGTGCTGTATACTACAGACAACATAACTGGTGTAAATTAAGTCCATTAAAATACTAGGGTGTACTAATTATTGCTGACTAAATAGTTATGCATATGTCATCTATTTGTGTAGACTATGTGCATAATATAATACCAGTGGGTAGCTATTAACATACTTCACTGCTGCCTTATATATGTTAATATCATAAGTGGTACTGCAGTTAAGTATGTTTTGTAGGAAATGTTCGCTACCTTTGTAGCCTATTTTTTTTATATACATATATTTAATAATTATATATATATAAAATACCATCTGTTGTGCTAAGCACTGGATATGAGATGGTAGTGTCACCCATTTTCGCTTTTTATTTTACCATGTTTCTTTACTTTTCTTTGGGTTACATTGTTTACATCAAAAAATATAATTTTTGTTTTTTCTAAGTCAAAAAGTTTTTTTTTTTGATTAAGGATTTTGGTAGATAAATTTGGCATTCCAAAGTCGCAATTATTTAAAACTTTATGAATGATAATACATTTAAACTTCGTCAAGTAGTCAGTCCCAATTTTGTGAATCATACGGGTTATTTTTCGATTACATTAAATTAATAATTAACAGCCAAACTTGAACGCACTAAATTGCTGACGTTCTGAAGTTCAAATGCTTTACCATTTATAAAGTTAGAGAAAAATACTTTACACCTTACCCAGTTTAAATAATGATCTGAATATCCTTAACATACCCTTGTACATTGTTTATGCCACATAAGTGTTGGAATTGCTGAAAATATCTACTGTGGTATGATTAGGTTGCAATGCATGCAGAAAGGGTGACATTCCAAGGAAACGTCTGAGCTTAGATAGAATTAAAATTGTAGAACCGTAATCATATCTAATATTTGGAAAAATTTTTATTTGCACAAAAGAATTGTAAATTTCTGCAGGATGTTGATGTTACAGCAGGATAATTTATTTTGTTTTCCCCAATATGTCTCTAACATGACGCATAATATCGTATTAACAGCGTTCATATTGTTTTAATATGTTGAAACAGCGTAAAATATGTACTTAGGGGTTTTGAGGAACTGTTTTAGTGCTGTTAATTATTGTATGTAACATGGCACGAATAAAATAATCTGATGCGACTTGATGCCTTATGAATGTGCAAATTGGGTATTGAAACAACTTTATCCCACGTCTGATACAAAAAAAACAGTTGTTGAAATTACAGATTTGAAAGTAGGTGTAACGGGAGAAATTTTTCTTATAATTTTTTAAATATTAACTACAACGTTCGAGTCAGTAACTACAAAATTATATATACTTTACAATAGTTATAATCTAGTAACCTTGCTATTACAAGTCCATTAATATTTTATGTACAAGGTTTTATTTAATCAAATAACAACTTGCTTTGTACTTTTATTACATTCTGAAAAATGTTACCATAAAATAAATAACAGTTAACTGTTGATTAACATTCACCCATACTGCCAGAATATTAACAGTAAAAACATTTTATTTGCAGGTAGATATGCATACAAGCATACGCCATGAACGTCTAGAATTTCCGTCCTTCAGCTGCTCCATGTCAATAGTCATTACAAAGGTTGACCGTTTATCATAAAGTCAGAGTTTTCCTTGTTGTCAGTGACCTGCGTAAGACATAAAACAGACCATTACTTTTTTAACTCTTAAAGAAGTAATTAGCATTGAAATTGATAAGTTCTTGGGGTTTTCCAATCTCCTGATTATTACCAAAACGGGAATCCCGGTAACGATCAGGTGATGTTTGAATTTTTTTAAAGTTTCTCTTAGTGCAAAGCCGCTATATTAATATTGGCAACTTGAGAAAAATATTTGCACTGTTAACAATTTTATTGACGATAAAAACTTTTTGGAAAAACCCACTCAATAACAAACTCAATGCAAATTTAAACACTTACCATATCTTCCACACTGGAATTATCCGATTCCCAATCTGAATACTCAGCACCCATATCCCATAATAATTCATATATTCTTTTGTTTCTCACAATCTGAGCTAACTGTATTGGCGAAAAACCAGAAAACATTCTCAACTGCACATTTGCTTTGCAGTTTATACTAATGAGCTCTGTTAAATCAAAATCTCCCATTTCAACGGCAAAATGTAGCGGTGCTCGGCCACTTTTTCCCTCCTAGAATAGAAATTAATGATTAGAACTAGTTATGTTGATTTAAAACAATTATCTTACCTGTGCATTAATATCTGCACCATAACTATGCAGTAACTTGAGTATTTCAATATTCTTGCAAATTGTTGCTAAATGAATGCACGTTTGACCTAGAATGGAATAACACTTTAGTTTAGAGTTCACAAGGTATTTTCAACAGCGACCTAGATTTATGGGGTTTTTCCCAGACCTAGCCTTTACATTCAAACATTCTTCCTTAAGAATGAATGCCTTTTCAAATTTAATTTCTACATAAGTTTGTTTACAAGCGTCGCGTATGGGAAAAAAAAATTATATAACTAAAAAGTTGTGACATTTATCCTTGAAAGATAACACACACTTTTGACTAAAAATTACTATCAATTTATATATCTTTTGTAGATGTGAAAAACACTTGTAATTAATTCCAAATCAACAACACAACAGATAAATTTCCTGTAGGGGAAAATCCATGCCATGGATTCCTGCTTTCGAATGATATATGTCACATGTGATTATGATTAAACTATCATATTACATTTTTTTTTAAAAACCACGTCATTTTAGCATCATGCTAATTATAACAAGTTAAATCATTCGAAAAACTTGTTCATTTTTAAGGAGAAAAAAAATCGCCTACTCTTATGACCTCATAGTCATGATGTCAACAGTTGTTGCAACGGACTATGAAATTACTCAGCTAGTCACACCTTTAGTTACATAGTCATTTGACTATGATGCCCACAAAGTTATCAAAAATTTTATTCTATTTTAAAATTACCCCAGTTGTATTGATCAACAACTGATAACATTGATATAAAAAAAAAAGTGTTTACCGTCGTAATTGCGCAATTCCAAATTCTGTGGTTTTCCATAATTCTTCCATTGATCCCCAAGATTATGTAGTGGGCGAGAAGGACCAACTTCTTTATAACTTAAATGTCGTAATAACTCTTCTGCGCAGGCGTACTCGCCTTTTTGACAAGCTACGTGCAGTGGTGTGTTCCCTAAATGATCTCTCATTTCAGGCAGAGCCCCGTATACTATTAATTTACGAACGACATGTGGAAGACCGACATGTACAGCTAAATGAAGTGCGGTCTGTAATTTAAAAATTAAATTAATTGTCTATAATAATGAACTATCTCTTAATTTGTCATACCTGTCGGAAATTATTCTGCAAATTCAAAAATGCAGGATGTGGCGCGTGTTCAATTAAACGGAAAATTAACTCAAATGTTTGACGAATTATTGCTAAGTGTAAAATCCTGTAATTAGAAAAAAAATTAGTAAGTTTCATTTTTGCTTTCGTTTTAAAGAAATTTAACGTGAACTTTTGTTATTTTAAACTTAGCATAGTTATTAAGTTATCACTTACGTATCGCCTTCCTCATCCTGTTTGAAGGCTTCGTACCAGAAGTTTAGCTGTGATGACCCAACAACATTTGAAGTTGAACGAATATTTTCGTGTAATTTTTGTTCAGTTACATTTAATTTTTGAAATTTTTCTGAAACGTCAGAAGATGGTGAAGTGTCATTTTCAGTTAACAGCTTGTAGGAAAAGTCCTTGCTGTCCGCGTGTCCTTCAACACACTTTTGATGTGGGAAATTCGATTGGTTTGGATCGATACAAATATTTTTGCTGGATAATACACAATCTTCTGGGTTGTTATAAAGTCGCGTATAACTTATTTTCGAACTTGAATCAGAATTAAATCGGTCGCTTACACATCCTAAACTTCGAAATGAATCAAATCCAGAATCATTTCTGCTGTCGAAGCGAGTACTTTCTTCTGTAAGTTTAGTCGTTGGCATCGAAGAACTTGCGTCCCTTGATATTAAAACAGGTGAAGTATCTTTCATTTCCGTATGTCTTTCCATGTAGTTTGATTTATACACATCTCCGGTCGCTACAATTGCACAATCTGCTACAATTTCGTCATCATCATCTTCAAAACTGCTCGAAGGCTTTAAAGTCCGCGGGTACATGTTACTTGCGCACTGTAACAATTATAAGTTTGGAATTAAACGACAATCCCAGATAAACAGCACCGATGAAAGCAGTGTGTTGTTGGCCTTGTTTTTTGCTTACCTAACTGATCAGTAGAACTCGAAGTGTATATTCTCTTTAGAGTAACGTAACGAATTCTCCAACTATACAAGCGGTGGTCTGTGAAAAGAGTGGAATTTTATCGATCCCCACAAAGTTCAGGGGAAAACCCACGGGAAACGAGGCACGCAATCAGCAAGCAGATTAATCTCCTTGCTAAACAACCGAGGCCAGTTGCAACGCAGAATCGGCTGGGGATTCCCCCCAACACTTTTAGCTTCGGGCTTGCGCACACTTTGTTTAAACGGGAAGGGGTTTGGATGCAGGGATTTACCTACAATTCAGTCATGTATTCCCCACTGTTGTTTCTGTTTTGAACTTTAGTCGTTGCATATTAAATTTCTGCTTTCGCAACTACATTTCTAAATTAGGCCTAAATTAGGCTATAAGCTCGAGGAACGTTTTCGTTTTGGATTATAATTTATTACAAATTAAGTTTGTGTTTGTGTTTGTGACAGTTAATTTGTATTTATTTTTAACGTATTTATTAGAATTTCGTTTTTTTTAATAAAGTTGGGTTTGCTTTTCCACCAATGAGAAGTTGCGTTTGTTGATAATGCATGCTTTGGAAAGAGAAATGGCGGTGTCCATGTGAACAGAAGAGGCCAGCGAACTTTAGGTGTTTTCGCTTTGATTTTGACGATGGGTAGAAAAAATCGTCGAGTTGTTACTCATACTGACACCGCACATTCATTTGACACACGTTCAATACCGTTTAAGCTTAAACGGATACTGGACGACAAGGTAGATGAACTATTAAAGTGTAAGTTGCCATTCAAAAATTCGAATTCCAATTTAAATGTCAAAATTAAACCTTATTTTATTTGACAGTATGCACAACCTTTAACCCAGACTGGACCGAGTACGAAAAAATATATGAAAGAGTGCAAGAGATACGGGAAATTGAAAAAGGTAATATTTCTTAGCTCACTGTGAGCTTTAAATTTCCCCACTTCAAGAAATTTCTGGAACCGTGTACCTTTGCATAAAGAAACTAGTTTTTTATCAGGTAATTTATTTATTTTATGATAGAGTGTAACAGTTTCGAATAAAGGCACATAATTTGTGAGATATCGCATCTTTACACGGAAAGTCCCTCCACTTAAACTTGGTATTGACCCTGTACTTTTCCGGTAGTTTGGAATTTTCGTGCCATTTTTTTATCGATAATTTCACCACAAGATGACAATTCAAATTAGTCTTATCTCCTGTATTATTAGTTGAGACTTCCATAAAATACTTGAATTATGAAATTTATCATAAAAAACTTTTGTAATAATAATTTATATTTATTTTATATTTTTAGGCTATGGATTAAATACGTTAAATAGGGAAAACAAGTTTCCGGAATTTTTGAAATGGTTGGCAGAAAATGGAGTAGAAAATTTGAAGGTGGAGATTGCGCTGTTCGAAAAGACGGGTTTTGGTGTAATAGCAAAACAACACATTAAGGTATGATTACTTATCACCATGCAACAGTAAATTAAAACTTTTTTTGTTGTTAGGAGAATGAATTATGGCTGACTCTTCCAAGAAAACTGATGCTCAGTACAGAATCTGCCCAAACGTCGGTGCTACGTAAATTTTCCAGGTATACAATGTTTAAAAGTGCAATGACATTTCGATTTTTTTTTTCTAGGAAATTTAATTCAGAATGATCGACTACTACAAAGCATGCCAAATATCTCTCTAGCATTATGTCTTCTGAATGAAAGATGTAATGAATATTCATTCTGGGCACCATATATTGGTAAGTTTATATACTGTACTATAAAATATTTGTGTATTTACATTTAATAAAACTTAATTTATTAAATTCCAGCTACCTTACCTGATTCTTTTGACACCCCGACGTATTTTGGTATAGACGAATTGCGGCACTTGACGGGTTCTCCAACACTAGGTAAAAGACAAACGATAATCCAATCAATAAATTACACACAATTAACAATTATTTTTGTTTTATTTAGATCTTGCTATAAGGCAGTACATAAGTATCGCTCGTCAATATGCCTACATTTACAAGTTGTTACATAAACGATCGAAACACGACTCCCTATCATTATCTAATCATTTTACATATGATAGTTACAGGTAAGAATTGAAACAAAAGTATAATTTATTTAATCATGACATATGATTACTTCAACTCTTGAACACAAATAATCTCCTCAATCTGAGCATGTTTTTTTTCGTTTTATAAAGCAAACAGACAAATTTGTCTGGATAAAACGTTATACAGCTATTCGTTTAAAAAATGAAGTTTATATAACTTTCAGAAAGCGAAATAGACTTTAAAAAATGAGATAAAAATTCAAAATAAAAAAAAAGAATTCATTCATTCTCATACATTTGACCAAATTGCCAATTAAAATTAGGCTTCGTTAAACTCATTTCCGTTAACGGCCTCTTCCTACGCCGTCTGACTCGCCTCTGTTTCCACATGTAAAATATCATTAGTAGAGCAAAAAATAAAATGGCACATCCTCCCATAATACTACTTATTACAATAGTATTAGTTGTGCTGGCGGACATGGTTGGTGATGGCGACTGCCTATTGTCCTCATTTTCTAAATATGTTTCAATGTCTGGGGGCATGTCTTGTGGGTAATCAAAGGACAAGTCTTTGAGCAAAGTCATTACTGGAGAGGCTTCTGTCTGGGTTAAAGTAGTTATAGGCGTAACAGAAATGTCAGTCTTTTGTTTTTGTGTTGAATGTGGATTAGTTTCCTCGGAAGTCGTTGAACGAGTTGTGAAGGTTTCTTTTTGTGAATTTGTTATTGGAATTACATTAGACTGTTTTGTTGTTGTTTTTGTTTGAGATGAAAGGCGAATCATTTTAGGTCGCACCAGACGGCTTCGTATAGTGGGTCGATGGGCAATAGTTTTGAATTCTGTAGATGGTAAATGTGGAGTTGTGGGTTCCGGTTTGGTTGATGTGGTTTCCATTGCAATAGAAGGGGAAAGTGATTGCGTTAATATTGGATTTGGCGAGGAAAGTGATTGGGATTTCATATTCAAATATTGAACTTTAGAGTAATGAGTTTGTGGTGATGTTGATTGAAAACTAGTGACTAAAACCGGTGTAGTTGAAGTTGGTGGTGTAGTAAGATTTGTTGTTTTATCAAGACTTATAGGTGATAAAGGAAAAGTTGTTATTGTAGGGGATTGACTTGTCGTTGGCGGGGTCGTTGACGTTGCCATAGACGTAAATGTTGTTGTTGAACTCGTTAATGTAATGACATTTTCTTCGGTTTGCGGTGAGGTTTGATCATTAATAGAACTGACAAAAGGGATGCGAGTGTTATTTAAAATTACGGACGAAGTCAGATGAGTAATTGACTTGGAAGTTGATGTTAAAATTTTGATGCCAACATTACTTTTCTCCGGCATTGCCGTGTTGTCAATTTTTTTTGCAGTTTCTGCTTCGCCGCTCTCTTCGTGTCTTGTTCTTGTGTATCGTTCATCTTCTGCTGATATTGTGAATCTGACATTTGTACCTAAGAGAGCGGTAGCTAATGGCTTTTCCGTTTCTTCTTCGCTGAACTCTTCACTTTCATTCTCTTCACTTGAAATTGTCGTCCTAAAAGTTGTCTTTTGATTCGTGTGTGTGCGAGTTTGTGCACCTGGTTGAAATGTAGTTGAATCTTGGCTATTTCCATCTGATGACTCTCGATCTTCTACGAATCTAATCAGGTAATTCACTTCGCCTGACTGTTGGTAATGGAGGGGAAAATTAGCTTCAGTTTCCGTTTCAGTAGGATCATGCAATTGCACAAAATGTGGTCTAACCCCAGATGAAGAAACTCCATCCAGTTCTTGCCAGTCTGTAGTACTGCATATTGCAACCCATACAAAGAGGATCAAGAATTGAATGCTTCTTATGTCCATTCTAAATTTCCCAAAGCAGGAAATTTTCCAAACTTGGAATTAACATTGGACGTTTCCTGAAATAGAAAATGACTAATAAATTTATAATTGCAACACACTACAAAACAAATGCCAATAAAATTTGTGAAAGGATAAGTTAATGTGAAAATCTTTTCAGTATCAATTATATACCTTGTATGCAAACTCTGTGCTAATTCCCAGGTAACACCCTTTCGCACCATAAATTAGAAATATTTTCCAACTGAGAAGGACACCGCACCTTTTTATATCTTATACCTACTTTTATTTGTTATTTTTTTTTGTTTGCGTCTAATTCTTTCTCCGATTCTCTCTCACATTTATTTGTTAATTATCTTAGCGAAGGCTAATTGTGTGCACTCGAGTTGTGACCTCAAAAGTAGGTTCTTGATATTTATCTTTTATGTTATGGCCTTGAGTTATTAGTTTCTTTTAAAAATGGGTGAAATTTTTTTAAGGTTGTGAATATGAAAATTTTATTCAAAAACAAAGAATCTTTTCTTTCCCTACTTAGCAAATTTGTATATGGTAATGAATGTGTTGCTAAATATGAGGAAAAGATTATAGTAAGCTTATAAATGCTACCAAAGGAGGCGTTCATGCACTTGAAATTGAAAATAATGAAAAAAAAAATCAACGAAAAGAAAGGAAAAAAAATTGCCTATAGTGAAATGTATAAACAATTTTTTTAGTGCATTGAACTGTGACTAATATTTTCATTATTTTTTTTCCCTGGCTATGAGTTTATCCTGAAATCTTTGTGCCATCAACCTGTGTATGATAGTGATTAACACAGGATGCGCGAGTCAGTTTCTTTGGTATGTATCGGCTAAACATGAAATGCAACAGGTGTAATGAACTTATGGTTGGGCAATAAAAAAATAAATAAGTAGTTTTTGCAAGAAAAACCATTAAAAGGGTTGAGTTATGATAAAATATGGAAGTTAGTATGCACTAAATCTGCTTAATGATGCTTGAAAATGGACGGATGAAATTTGTTTTAAAAAGATGAAAGAAAAACTTGGTGTGAATGAACGCCAGTATTTGTTTTTGTGTTCAATTTCATTGCATGAGTAAACGCTTGAGAAGCTTCAGTAGATGGACATAACTTGTCTTTTATTATCAACTTGCAATTGTGATATCAATTGTATTTTTGCAACGAAATATTTATTGTTAAAAGTTATTTCTTTTTTAATAATACAGGATGCTTTACCTTACTTATTCTTAGAAAAATTCTTTCCCCAAAATGATTTGTAATACGATTTTTTTTAAAAACTTATTTTAACGTTTCTTTGGGTTTTTCATTTTGTAGGTGGAATAAAAATGTGAGCAATTCACTTCCTGATCGTGAAGTTGTGTGGGGAATAAATTGGATAGTAAATTTCAATATAAATTATTTTTTATAAACGTAATTTAGGAATTTATATTCACTAAGGAATTAGGAAGATGATGTAACCGTATAAAAACAAGCATTACAAAAAAAGAAACTATAATAAAATAACCTTGCTCTTTTGATTATCTAATCATACCAAACGGATGAGTAAAGCCAATGAGGAATATGGTCCAAATGAAAAAAGAATGACATTTAAATATTATAAAATTACATCACATTTAAAAATGGCGACAAACGCCCAAAGTAAAACTTTATATACCATTAATGATTCAATGATATTCATAGTACCTTAAGTAGTGTCAGGTTTTAAATGTAAATACGGAAACTACATATTTTTCTAAGCTTAAATAATTAAGAGATCTTACCTGATTTATGATTAATTTCTCGTAAATTAATAATTATTCCATCTTAGATGTAAGTGATGTTAATTTCATTAAAAAATTCTCAAAACTATCTTATGTCAGTTTCTTGAAGAGATGAAACTTGGCAATGCTCATGTGATCCATGCAGGTGCGTTTGTACCTGTGTCTGGCCCCGAGGGAAGGCCATGCGTGTTCACCTCCGTCTTATGACTTACTTGTGCATATAAGCTTGACTGCGAATACTTAAGAGACCAATCTCTGGACAATTTAAACACATACTCGAGGAAGATTTATTCAGACAGAGGATGTTTGTTTATTGGAGTGTTTTTGAGTTGAAGAACAATGACTGTTTGATTGAAAGGGTCATTTTCAATTGCCAGATAAATATCGTGTGAAGTGTTTGGCCATAATTTTATATTTTCTATTTCAAATTGGGTGGAGATTGAGGAAGGAAAGGAAAGTTTAGCACGAGAGAAAAGGTTTGAACTAGTTTCGTGTCATGGGAAGTTGAAATTAATCATGTCCAAATTTGAATTTATTTCAACGATGTGACCAGGTTCTCATTTTTGAATGCTGATTACAGTTTGAAGTTCCCCTTTATTGTAATCAAATATTATCATTTCCTCTTCTGGTTTCATTTTCCTATCAGTTTTCCTCTTGAGTTACCTGACATCAATTGATGATAAAATTACCTTTGTTGAATATTATTGAACTTGCTTGTTTGTTTGTTTGTTTGTTTGTTTGTTTATTTTTTTTAATAAACGTCTTTAAAAAATTTTCAACTAAGTCTTGAGGTTCCATTTGGTTTGTGAACCGTGAAATGCAAAAGTCGACGTCGACAGTTTCTTTTTTGCAGGTAGCTGAGACTATTTTGTGTTATCTAGGGGAAAAAATTATCTAAATGTTAAGAAGGAACTGTATGAAATTGTGGTTGAAGCCTATCTCTTCAAGGAACCACCTTGTGATTTTTTTTTTTTTTGCTTCTTCTTTATCAGTATCGGTTTTCCTTTCATTTAATGATCCAGAAAAGGGAATTTCTGTATTCTGTTCCATTTCCTTCTAATCAGAAGACATAATGAACAGGTTTCTCTTTCTGTTTTGCATCCATTCAAGCGAGGTTAAATTCAAAACTGTTTTCATTTCACGAAACAGATAAAACAGAAAGCGAAATCTTTTAAAGTTCAAGAATAGGTTTTATGCGACTATAAATTTTCTCGCTTCTTTTGTGTGCTTATGAGGAAATAATCGTACCATAATTTACCATCATTTTTGTAAATCTTTAAAACTACGTCAATTTTCTTGTCAGCTTAAGGAAAAAAAATTGCTGCATCCGTATCAGATTTACACGCAAAAAAAATTGTTTCTCTACCTTTTTGTTTTGAATAATTACGATATAATTAAGTAGTTAAAACGTATGTTTATAGCTTTTTAAAAAGGTTTTAAGGAGCGATCTGGTTTCAAAATACCGTTTAATTGAGAACACGGATCGGAGAAACTTTGTAAACAATTAATTGTAATTAAGCTCGGACGTATACGCTTGAGCTATTTTAGTTAAGTTCGGATTTGAGTTGCAGTTTTGTTTTTATTTTATTCCCTTAAGTGATCGTGGGTTTTTGCGTCAATCCCCAATCTGATTAATCTCCCTGTTTTCGGTGTTCTTGTGTTGTCCTTGCCATAAAGAAAAATTTGCGTATACAAATCCCCTCTGCATCCTTGAACTGGGGAAGTACGCTGTGTAATCAAATTCTTGCTTCATTTACTCCATTTCTGACAAATTAGGATTTTCTACTATTGCATTAACTAGGTTATCGGAACAGAGGTTGAAAAAGTGGCAATGGAAAAAAAAAATGTTTTTCAATTTAGCAACTTGGATCTATTCTTTTATTAACTGAACTAAATGGTTTTTGTAATGCACCAGATTGCTCACATGCTTGTTTTAAACGACATTGTTTTTTAATCGTTTTTTTTTTTTTTTTTCCTGTTGCAGATGGTCTGTGTCAGCGGTAATGACTCGTCAAAACCGTATTCCATCTCCAGATGGCAGCACACAGTTATTGGCGTTAGTGCCCATGTGGGACATGTGTAATCACGCTAATGGCAAGGTACGGCGTTTCATCACTTCCTATCTTCATGTAGATTCTCAGGGAATCAAGAATAGGACATTTTTTTGTGTTTGTCCGTACTAAAAAACAAATAAACAATAAAAATGCCATTTCCTGTTCCTAAGGAACCTTTAATATCTGTAATGCATACATAAATGGATATATTTTCATTTTCTACTTCCACAGCTGTCAACAGACTACAATCTCCAGACGGATCAACTTGAAAGCTATGCATTTCGATCCTTTGATGTTGATGAACAGGTAAAAAGAAATTAAAGTTGACGTAATAAATATTTATAGAATTATTTTCTAATTTCCAAGGTGTTTATTTTTTATGGTTCACGACCAAATTCAGAACTACTTGTGCATAACGGATTTGTTTATGCAAATAACCCGTTCGATTCAGTAGCCGTCCATCTAGGTATGTAATCATAACTTGAGGTTACAGCAAGTCAAAAGAAAACCAATGTAAACAAAATTCGTGTAATATGAAACTGGCATATGCCACATTTTTAAACTGAGCCGACGTTTTATAATTACTGCACCTTAATTTTCCTCTTTAATTTTTCCTCTAATTATTGTTGATTACGTTTAATCTTTTGCTTGATGGTCATTTTTAATTAGACAAGATCTTTAATACGGTCCATTTGTTGTCTGTGTGTTCAGAATTGCGCAAGTCGGATCCATTGTACAAGAGAAAAGCTGATTTGGCCGTCAAACTTGACCTTCCAAAGTAAGTTTTCTGTCTGTCAGTTAATGGTCATGCTAACTTAATTTTAAAAGTGATTTGATGTACAACTTGATCTCAATTATAACTTGCAGCAGTTTCCATTAAATTACTGTGCATTCCATTGGAATGTAATTGATTTGCTCTTTTCTCATTGTGGTCTGCAGGGTAATTAATTTGAAAGGCTTCGTAACCGAATATTGGTATTGAGACAAAATAATGAGCTCTTACAAGTCATTCATGTGCAAATATTGTTCTTAAATTGGATTTATATTTCTATTAGGTAGTTTATTGTGTGCATTTCAATAGAAATTATTCCTCGGGGGGTTGTTTTATTATATATGTTAAGTGCGGTCGTTGAACCAAGTGGAAATGAATAAGGCAAAAGGTGTGTTTGTAATGCGACAACTCGTTGTTTTTTTATTGTCAATTGACCTACTTAAAAGAAGCGTCGAAGCAGTCCATTATCGATTTTTCATTTTCTTGAGTAAAAAATGGATGGTATTACCTAGTTTTATAATACTGCTCATTTATTATTTATTTAATTTTCCATAAAAAAAATTTTTTAAAAATAATTATTGTATCAAAAAAATGACTTTCACTGCTTGTTTTTATTACTTACATATTTTATTATGTTGTCAGGCTTTAATTTAACTTTCTTGAATTGTTAATTGATTTTTCCTTTAAAAACCTTGAAATTTAATTTCATTTTATCTTCATTGAATCCAATCTTGGCGTAAGATGTAAGAATTTTTAATTGAGTTTTACTTATTGTAAGTAATTAGTAGGTTTAGGCCTAATGAAGATTCAAGTCATAAAGGAGAATAAAATGCAAAGCAATGATCCTTTTATAGGACATGCCAAATTGTTTTTAAAGGAGAAAGCATCGGATTCTAATGACGGTTTTGCCCACGTCTAACTTAATCCTCGTCTTCTACAACATTTCTGTAGGTCATGAAAGGTTTATCGATAATGTCACTTCCCTTCTCCAGTCTCCTCTTCAGTGGATCGAAGAGATTTTAAGGTCGTCAAAGAGCACCCGTTCGTCTATAGAATTTTTGCGACAGCTTTAGGTCGTGAGAGGAGTACTATAACACAATATGAAGGCACTCTTCTTCTTTCTTAGCACTTCGGGAACTACACTTTTTTAGTGGAGCTCCAAAAAATTTATGAAGTTATTAGATGAATATCTGACTTTTTTAGAGTATGTTGAACTTAATTTTCTGATATAGAAAGACTTATGATGCTTTTTTGAGTGCACCAAGAAACCTTTTCAACGTTCGTTGCATGCTGACCATAGGGAAAATATTGAATAACTTAATGAAATTAAAGTCACTTTCCCCTTGCACATAAAAAATTTATCTCAGTTGATGTGTGTAAAGAGTTGAAATTATTTTATTCATAAACAAAATTATCAAATTTAAAACTTTTTATATTTTTTTAGTTGTGGATATTTCACTTTGGACGAGTGTCCAATTGATGGGACTTTACTCGCTTTTCATAGGATTAGTGCCATGAATGAAGGTGACAACAAACATTGTAAATGATGGATTGTTTAGATAACCATTTTATTTTGTTTTCAGATGTCCTTCAAAGTTGTCTTCAGGAGGATCGTTGGTGCCATCTTACCGAACTGGAATTTTGTGTTGATTTGAAGGTTGAACGCACCTGCTGGAAATTGCTTCAAGCACGGATTCAGCATCTGTTAAGCACTTCCAGCCCCACACAAATGGTAGGAAATGACATCGCTTAGAGCTGTAAAAATATTGTAATGTTTAGTCAGTGAGTAATAATTTTAATAGTCTTTGCTGGAAGCTAGTTTCCATCAATATAATTGCGTATGTTGGGACCGTGTGTTTACTTCTTGTTTAAGTTAATAATTGAAAATAGCTAGTTGTCTGGACAGCTAGGCAAACATTTGCCTCCGGAATTTTATTAAGTGAAGTAATTGGAAAGGTCATGAAAAAAAAAAAAAAAAACTTCAGACTTCAAGTTTCGTAGAGGTAGAGTTGGTGAGAAATACCACACTCTCCTTAGAGTTTTAAATTTCATAAATTATAAAGTTAGTATGGTTTAACAACTTTTGCCAACTGTCGACCACAGAAAACGAAATTGAAATCCTTTACAAACAACTTCAAAAGATTTGAACAACAAAAGCTCAAATTTACTAAAGCATTAATAATGAACGAATTTCATCAAGCTCCTTTTGAAATCTTATTCTTCAGTTGTGTTGCCTGTAATTTTAGAATAACCGACAAAGATTAGGATGCCATTCACATTCCTTAATGATACATCTAATGGGACGCATTCATCACTTACAAAACTTTCGATCAGTTGTTGGAATAAATTGATATAAAACGATGAAATCGTTGCGTAACTGAAACCTCATAATAATGGTTTTCCTCCTTCCAAGAAGTTTTCTTTTCCTTTCATTTTTCTTTCACTTTTCTTTTGACCTATAAATGGGAAGGCGCTAAAGGTCTTTCGACCTGTAAGTACTGGATGAATTCTACTGATACCAAAAGGAAATTGAAGGATTGTGAAGGAAAGTAGCTCCTAAACTGCCACGTGTGAAGTGGGAAAGAGAATCAAAATGATTTGTGCAGGGATTCCAAGTTCACTTTCCTAGAATATAACTTTAAATTGTGAGAGCAGAAAGGCAAATCGGAAATAGTAATATCAGTGTTATTTATATATATAGAAAGAACTCGCGTTCCTCAGAAATTTTAGTCTCTTTAAGGTAATGGTATCAAGTTTCAATAACAAGTCAAAGGGACACGTTGTTTGTTGATGACAGGAGGAAATCGAATTATCTTCAATCGTATCCTATTCTTCCTAGCCGTTTTGTTAAATAAGCTTAATAAAATTGGATTATGGGTTAGAATATGTGCTTTGTCATGCTGTATCTTGGGGAAAAATTTATTGACTACAACTGGCATTCGACATTGCTCAACATTTTTTTTTTCCTCCTGGTGAGAGGATTACATCGTCTGAGCATGCAAAGGTTTAACTTTTTTCCTGTGGAGATTTTATACCTCTACTGCAGGAAAGGAAAAAAAAAAATTCAAATCAATGAAATAGAAACATTTTTGAAAAGTAAAAAAAAAAAAAATGTTCCTTAAAAGTAAGAAGTTTCTTTCTATACGTTTTTTAAAGTTGCAAATTCAGCTGTTTTAGCAATGCAGTTTAAAAGTAAAGTGTTTCCTTAATTACTTAAATTGTAAGTGGTGGCTTTAGTAATTTAAATCCGCTGACAAAGTTGAACGCATTATATAAGCTTTTATGACTAGTTATTGTGATGAACAAGTGTCATAAAATTTTAGCTTAGTTAACACCTTTACATTAATTTGCCCACAATAAAGGAATTTGTTGCTATTTTTAACTGTTACCACTAGCCGTCAACGGTGAAGCCCTTTTGGTTTGCCTTCTGGCTTTTCATGTCTTACTCTTGGCTCTTTATTTGTATGCAGGAGGAGGCCACAGCTGAGCTGTCATCACGAGCACAGACGGCCATATTACTGAAGCAGTCGGAAAGAAACATTCTTCAAGCTGCTCTATGTTTTGCAACCACGAAGGAAAAGGCTTTTAGTAACCAATAATGCTGTCATGTGGTTTTCCTTGGATTGTTTCATAATTATAACTTAAAGTGAGAGTGTACTTTTAAGAAATTTATTAAATCTTTTGGAATGAATTTGGGGTTGCTGGAATGCTATTTCCCTTAGGATATTTTTTTATTTTCTTAAGCAGAACAACCAAGTGATACAAACCTAACCGAAATTGAAAATAGGAAATTGGAAACCGGCTTAACTTTGCCCGAAAACCGGAAGGAGAAAATGCACGTTAAGGTAAATAGAAATTTTGCTTGGGCGCCTTTTTATTTGCTACCTTTGTTTGAGAATCTGTATCTTATATGTCCAAACTCCCAATACTTGCCCACCACGTTTACACAATGACTTCACTAGGGATTATTATTTAAATCTAACTAGGAAATCAAAATTCATGAAGGGGAAGAAACCGAAATGCAACTGGTCATTTTTACATTAAACGATCATTGGTATGCGGAACATTCTAACTTTTATATATGAGTGGACTTGATGAAAGTAATAAAGTGTTTTATAAGTTTAAAATTCACTCATCTCTGCACCTTGAATTCATTTATATTATTTAAAACGTTTGTCATTGATATTCAGTAGGTGACATTTTTTTTAAATTTTAAGATCGGTTAATTTAAATAATGGCCTTTAACGTGTTTCAAGTGCTTCGCCCCGTGAAGGTTTCTCTAAATAAAACTTATGCATTAGTGCGGGTTTTTCGCTCACCCCTTTTAGCAGGCATGTAAGAAACTGTTGAAAAATTTAAAGAAAAAATTTAAAGTTGCATTACAGCGTGTAAGAGGAGTTATTGAAGTCGTTTGTTATACTTAAGAGAAAAACTGCAACGAAAAGGAGCAGTAACTCTTCCTCTAAAACTATTTACAGTTAAACTTGAAACGGTTTAAAAGGAATAGTAAAAATTTTCTATGAGAGAAAAACTACCCACTTCAGGCAGCTAAATTTTCAGCTGGATTCAAGATTTTCTGTCGGTTGCCTCTTTATTGCAGCCAAGAAAATCTCATTAAAAAAAATATTGATTCAATGTTTAGTTTTATTTTTCGCAAACGCCGGGTAAAATTTTTTTTTTTTTAAAAACTCTATCAGTTGTCAATTTAAGGGAACTAGATACCCCACACCAATCATCCGTTTCTAACGGCATTGCTCTGGTTTTTTGGATGGCAACAGCTGCTCAACTGAATTTCATTTCTAATTATATTTAAACTCTTATACAAACCGCATGATTAAAATGCGAGATTTAAATCTATGAAGAAAATAGGGTTAGACCTATGGAATTAATCTAGTGTGCCCTTTATTGTGTTTTGTTGCAAGGCTTATCTTTTAGAGAGTATTTGCCTCTTTTATTCTCGAGGAGACTGCAGCTGAACGTTTCTCATCATTGAGCTGGAATCTCAGACAATTGTTTTGTAAACGCAGGGGCATAACCAGTTGAAAATATACTTTATTATTATACGTTATTGCGTATACATAAATTCACTTGATAAACAGCAGTCATTAATTTATAATCTATGGAAATCCGGTTTAATTTTATTAACTGAGCATATGTCGAAAACTTTGGTATTACCTAATTAGTATTATAATGAAATATCAACAATTACCATTTATTTTAATTAAATATTGACAAGTGCTGATTAAGGTTTTTTTGAAGTATAAAATCATTTTTTTTGCTATTTTTAACAAAAAAAATGTTCTCTGGTATAAAAAAAAAAGTAATCGGCAGATACTAGCTGAAATAAATAATCCTTTGATCTTGCAGTAACAAATCAATAATGATTTCAGATGAAAGTAACAAGTGACCATATGATTTAAGATTGTAGCCATAGTAACAGAAACAAATGCGTTTTTTATCTTTTGGGGAAAGGGTATTTGTTTTGTCATCCTTTATTTCCATTGAAATTTTCCATTCCAAGAATTTTTAATTTTCTGTAAATTCGAGCAATAATTGACATACTTTGAGTTAATATTGAATGCATAGAGTTTTTAATTTTTCTTTATTGACATAATCTGGCAACTGTATTTTTTTTTTTATCTTTATAGATATTTGTCTTGAGATTATTTTCTTGTTTTGATCACCCAAAATCGATATCTAATGTTTCTTGTGCCGGAATACAAAAGATTTTGTGATACTATCCTAAATATCAAACAAGCGCAGACGTTTAGAAGCTTATTGTGTCAAACTTAAACAATTTTAATTTCATTAATCAAACTGGCTTAGAAACTGAAATTTTAATTGACAACTCTTGTTTGATAGATCGTGTCTTTAATTCAATTGTACGCTTAACCGTTAAGAGACGTTTAGATCAATACGTATTTTAAGTCAAGCGTAAGAGTCATGGACATTCAAAGCCGGAACTGGATTCAGTCTTCCAGGAGGTTTTGTACTCAATTGTAGTTGGATATTTCTGTATCCAAGCGTTATTAAGCATTGTTTTCAAAATATTGTTTTGCCTTAAGTAAACAGGCACAGTAATAATGGCTTTTTTTAAGTAAAGTTTCAAGAATTGAATACACAAACAAAAAACTTTCCACTTTCCTCCTAGAAATATGCAACTTGAGATGTTTGTCATACTGATGTAAAATGAAAAACTCCATATTCCTTCTTATTCTTGGTAGTGTCTGAAATAATTTGAACGACATAAACCTGAATGGACACATTTTTATCCCATTTAAGTGTTACTATTTTAGGGTAAGCGAAAATAAACTTGCAACTTGTTACTTGTGGCTTCAAGTATATAAAGTTGTCAATAAAATTAAGGAGGGTATTTATAAAAAAAAAAGGGTATTTTTAGTTTATTTTATTAAGGGAATTCAGCTGGTGTTTACACTGGACCTCTTCTCCAATGGGCAATGAAGCTGTGAAGTGCAAATTTGATGACATTGCATTGGCAGCTTATTGAGTGAGAACATGTCGCCAAAGCAAAATAAATTGCTTTCTTTACAGCCTCTAACCCATTCTCACTTTCGTTTAGATTAGACCTGAATCACACCCACGTTTCTTTAACCTAGATTACAAATTTGTGACAAATGATTACACTTTTTCTTTCTCTTTTTATGGACTATTTTGATACCACTTGTACTATTATCGATTTGTGGGCAAAATACTATTTTCTAAAACAGTTTTTTTTTTGCTATAATCCTTATTTGGAATTCTTTACTTGTCAAGTGTTTATTTTTCTACTCACACACAGGGAACACACATGTGCAAGCCTTCAAATCAGGAAAGTCGCCAAGAATTTTTGAATAGTTATTCATCTATTGATTCTTCTGTCATCTTTTTGCGATGTATCAATTCTCAAAGTGGTAAAAAGAGAAGGGGACAGTTTGAGAACTAAACTTTTTATCTTTTTTTAGCCTTATCTGATATTACTTCCTCTATGTAGCGAACTATTGTTGTGGAAATGACGGGTAAAAAAGAGTTAACTTGCGTATTCATGTTGAAACATTTGATTGGCAATTCTTTAAGGCATTTATTGGCTATTGGCTTATCTCTTTGACAGTCTTTAAAATATTGATTTTTTTCCTCTCCTCTTTTTACTTTACCCTCAAATGTGTTCATTTCTATCTCTTCTTTTAAAACGATCCCTAATCTGACATGTGGCCAAGTAGAACTGTTAGGTTTTTCTTATACGCCACTTTAAATGATTAATTGTTTCTGTCTTGGTGTAATCCACTTTACTTTTGAAAGAAATTTGCTGCGGTCGGGAATAACCACTAAAATATGCAGACGGTTAAAAAAAAAAAAAAATGAAATATGAAAAGAAAAAAGTCAAGAAAATTTAATATTGACTTTAGTTCATGGACCCGGAACGAAGATGTGAATTTAATTCAAAAAAAATACTTAGAATTGTAAACTTAGTGTTATCACCTTTTGCACTGTATATACTACATTTTGAAAAGGTGAAACCACAAAAAAAGTCATAAATAACCGTAATGTGTTGTTCAGGTAAACTTTTAATCTACTTGCAAACATAAACGGATACTGTGGTTTTATTTTTCATTACTAGCCTTAATGATTCGCAATTTAAATCGCTATTTTAGAGCGTACATATTAATGAATCGTTGCGCTAATTGGAATTCGTTAAACCGTAAGAAGTACTTAAACATGGTGATTGGGTAAGAAAATGCCTTACGACAAAAGAATTACGTTCTAAAAAAAAAAACGATTTCATCCTTTTTTAGGCGAAAAAAAAATGATGATGAAAAAGTGGAAAGATGTTGGAAGTCTCAAAATGAAGAGAAAATTACTTTATAGAAAAACTTCCGTTCTTCAGACATCATTACGACAATATAATAACTGGCGTTAGAAAAGAAAAATTTACTTTAAAAAAAGTTCTACTCTCATTGGAAAAAAGGGCGAGTGGTTTTGATTTTGAATTCAACCACTTCTAGCTTACAAATGTTTACTCTCGGAGATAAGAGTTATTGACAAGAATAGAACAGCCCTTGCGATTTGTAATCGCATTTCAAAAAAAAATTGTTAAACTAAATAGACTTGTCGGCCGCACATGGCACGCTCGCTTTAATAAAGCACCTCAAATGAACAGTCTACAATTTATACTTACGTGAGGCAGTGCTAGGTTTAAATCGAATTTAGACCCCAACTTAAAAACTCCAATGAGAAAACCAAACAAAGAAAAGAAAAAAGGAAGAAATCAAAACACGAAATTCGGGCTCCACATTAGAAATTCCAATGTTCTCAATTGCCCTCACGAGTGTACGACAGGTGGGGGTTACATAAGTGAAGGGAGGTAAATTTTTTCACTTTGAGGAATTGAATTTCCATAAATTACCTATTCAGGTAACTATTTACCTTACTGCGTCATAATGATTTATTATCTTTTTTTTTTTAATTGCTATTTACTTTTTATAATGTATAAGAGTTATATAAAATTTCATTAAGTGGGAAAGTTGTTTTACGTAACTACGCAATATTTTTTGACACCGACAATATCAGTCCTGTCTTTAGTGTTTTGGAGTAGCACAGCAAATATGGTATCATTTGATGGAAAGCAAATAAAAATGTCAAACATCATACATTTTTTTTTTAAAGTTATTGAAATGGAGCAGATGTTACTTTTACTCAGATATATCGTATATGACTACGTTGGAGTTGAAATGTCTAGTTGAATTATTATTGGACATATGTAATTCCCAGTAATAACATTTCAGAGCAATTTTTATGTCTTGAAGATTTCATCTTCGGAAATATTCATGATATATTTTAGAATATGTAGCTAAATATTGAAATTTTGCTTATGTAAAAAAAAAAAAATTTGTTGCAGAAAATTTTTAATGAAAAAAGTTTGATGTTTTAAAATTTTATTTTTGAAAATTGTGTTTGTAAATATTGACAAACACAATTTTCTTGTCCTCTTTCACAGAACTCACCAATCGAACTCATTCGGGAAGTTACAATTATTTCCGTCAATGTTTGTTCATTTTCTGTCATTTTTTTGATTTAAAGCTGTGAAAAGCTTTGCCATTTGTCGCGAATAGCAGCACAGATTCAATAATCCCTATGAAAAGCAACATACATCCTCTTAATGCACTCTCTGAGCAAATAAATGAAGGGCGTCCATAGCTGAGCAATTTGTCAGAAATTCAAATTTATTTTTAACCTTTTAATTGCAAACGTCTAGTGCCTGAATCCCATTTTCAGCAAAACAAAACATAGAAAAAAATAAATGGAAACAATCAATAATTGATTTTCTTTAAATACATCAAATTTTTAAATCAATTTACGCCGGTTAAAAAAGAATCGTACTAATCAGACACCCCTTGATAACCACCCGCTCGATTCCCACCGTGCGTATAAATGCATAGCGCATGCGCAATAGCAAACCCATACGGACCACTTGTACGGCCGAGTGGTTGATGAGTTGACGCTGCCGCCGACGCGGCTTCGCGATGAGTGGCGATATCGCGAATTCTTCCACCGAGTGGGTCGAAATTCAGCCGGGACAAAATGTGACAGAAAGTATCAACATGACTTTTAACAATTCTTTCGGGGAAGATATACCTTACGAGGATTTCACTCAGCTCGGTTGGGTTCTAGCAATTCTTGTGGTGCTTCACGTGGGAGTAATGACATTAGCTATTGGTGGCAATATCTTGTTATTTGTCACCGTTGCACGAAATCCACAAATGCACACTGTGATCAATTACTACATTGTCAATTTGGGAGTTTGTGATTTTCTGGTCGGTATTTTTGTCATGCCTGTCAAGTTATTAGAATTGACTGCACCTGCCCAGTGGAGTTTTCTGAATGATGTGCTCTGCACGGCTGTCTGGTATCTTCAAACTGTTGTCGTCTTCTCAAGCGTTCTTACTTTAGTCGCTACATGTATTGAAAGGTAAGTTGTCAGCTAACGTAAACTAATTTACATTTGTAAAAAAAAAAAAAAAAAAAACTGAAACGTGTTTTGGTTTTTTTATTATTTCTTTTAATATTTTTGTATAAGTGTCTGTATTTGTGAAAATAAGTGAATTTAGATTTTTTCCTCCTCCAAGTGTGAATTAGACGAAATCCTAAAGCTGAAGTTTAAAAGAAAAGTTTTAGTTTTCAATTTAGATTTACAATAGATCCCGCACTTCCTTAATTAACCGTTCATTGAAAATGGCATTGATTTGCTAATTATCGCCACATTTTAAAGTCCCTTCTGCGTCGGTGGTTAAGAAATTGAAAATTTAAACAAAAGAAATTGGACTTCTCAAAATAGATAAAACTTTATACAGTACATGTAGCAAATATGGATCTTTTGAAACTCGATGGCGCCCCAGGGTCCCACCTGGGATTTTTTGCAAATGATACTCTAAAGTTTTAAAAGGACAGTGAAATGTGCAGAATTCTTCAATAATGGTAAAAGGGGTCCTGGAGTTGATGCTGACCTTCACAGTATAAAGGTCATTTTATTACAGCGAATTATTTCCGTCATGCGTCGCAATATTCTTCAAAAAAAAAAAAAAAAAGGGAGGCTTTCTCTGACTTTTTCTACGTCATAAAGTGATAACATTAAGAAGGCGCCAGTATAAGCCCCACTGAGAACAATTGCTGTATGCAATATTAGAGGTTTATATGGTTGGCAAAAACAACTGGCTTGTTTATGAAATCATATTTCGTAATATTTCAACACAATCCTAGAACTTAATTAATATTTATTTTAAAAATGTTTATTAATACTTATTTTCCTGCTGTTAAAGACAGGCACTATCGTAATGATAAATGGCTTTTTCAATTGTCCTAACGAAATGACCGCAATGGAGATTTATCATTACAGGTTTAAACTTTTGTTTAAGTTAGGGTAGTGTGTACATTAATTAATTAACGAGGGGTCATTTTGACAGTTTTAGAGATTGTCACAAAAGTGTTATCTTTTAACACAGCTGCTCACAATTGTTCTGTTGATTCAATTTTATTGCACTTGAATTATCAAGTAATATGAGGGGGAAAGAAACGAGATCTTATTTCTTCAAGACTTGCACCAAGTTGAGGTGAAATACTTTTCTCCTCTTCTAACATCTCTCAGCACCAAATTAGAGCAGGGATCAGTTGCGGTAACAACAACATGATGGTTTGTATTCTTTATAAGACGCGATTTTGCTTGGACACTAACAATTTCGTCTTTCATTGAGAGCCTTCTTGATTGCATGAATCTTTGTTTGTTTTTTCTCTTGGATATAAATGGAAAGTTTAAACTTGAATTTTAAACAAGTTCATAGTCCTGTATATTTCAACACTTAACATTTCTTTTTTTTAATTACTTTCCTGTTTATTATACGATTTTTTGTTTCTTGCAAATCGTATGAGACGAGATGTAGGCAGCAAAGAAAAGAGTGACGAATCCCCAAGGAATTTAGTAATGCCTTCTTACCTTTTTCTTGTTGTTTCCATGGTGACCCACGTGTAAGTGGTTTGCTACCGCCTTTTAATGAAAACTTTTCACGGCGTCCTGTCACATTGTGTTGGAAGAATGTCTTGAAGGTTCAGTGTGGGCAATTAGCGATCAACATTCTGAGGTGAAATTTTTTTTTCATGATAGCAACTTTTTGAGGATAAAGTGACATTGGTATGTAATAGCCGAAAAGACGTAAGATTTGAGATGTAATTAAGAATGGTTATACTCTGGAGAAATTTCGTTTCTAGAGTTTTTGTTATATGTAGAGGCAATTTCACTTGTAATTGGGGTAATGTAATGGATAGAAAGTATTGATTTTATATGCATTTCACCTCTAGAGAATTAACGAGGTAAATTCATCAAATTGATCATTTACCTATATAGAGAAAGTGATCATTTCGATCTTCTTTTTTGTCGTAGATGCGAGCTAAAAATGAAAAGAAAATTGATGAAATTTATTACACACGTAAGCACAATAGGCAATTATTCGAGCTTTATGACGTCGTGCGGAAACTTCAGAGTTTGCTAGCGTTAAAACAAACTGCTTTTGTAGTTTTAAAGGTTCAAGTTGACGCTATTGAAAGAAAAGTAAACTTTGAAAGTTCAGAGTTACATAATTCAGCAAAGAAAGTTGTAGTTTAGAAAATCTAATTAATTAATTTCAAGTGTGTTTATGATGGACATTAAATGTCAAGTGGATGATGAAAGACAAATGTTTGTCTTAGGATGCTTTATGCGTTGTTTTAACGCTAAAGCGTATGAGAAAAACTTAAATAAGTGGATTACGTTACAGATAGCTTAATCTAATTAGCAATATTAAAACGCGTGTATGAAATTGTTGTTCTAAACATAATTCAATTAAAATCGATAAGGTATAAATTTTCATTTTTTTTTTTTTAATTTGAAAATTCATTTTTGAAAACAATTTTTAATATCCTTTTTGAAACCCAAACTGGCCACTCAATTTTGCTACACTCATCGTCATTAATTAACTGCGCTCTGCAATGTTAGCAACGTTATCTTGTTCGTTTTATATCTTAATTGACTCATTCGGATGAATCGCTATGGTTTCAAACGCTATCATCTTGCCATTTCTGTCTTTGTGCTACGACCTATAAATGGTTTTGAAATGATTACAGAGAAAAAAAAAATTCGAACAAATAAGATATTAAATATTAATACGAAAATGTTATATTACTTCATTCCTTTAGTAAATAAAATCGTATAATAAATTGCAATTTTCTGAGAAAATAAAATAATAAAATGTAATAACTTTGCTGCAACTGATTGATACTAATTTGAGTTTGAATAAATATTGATCTTGGAAGGCGATTTACACGGCTGGCTTAGTTAAATGTAGTGGCACTTAATTAGAGCGCTCGTTAAATGGGTGAATTGGTTTATATAAGGTAAGGTTCACTAGTTATTTAAACGGACTAATTCCCTTGTCAATTGCTATTTTGATATTGACTTTTCAAACCCCTTTTCTGCCGTTCAGTGAAATGAGAGGAAAATTATTACCTTAATAATTTACGACCCAACAACTTAACCGAATTAAAAATTAAATTTTAGCTTTTTTTAAATCCTCGTGAGATGTTTCTGAGGTCATTTTCTAATTTTCTTTATGTTGACATAATTTAAAACTTGTTCCAAAAGTATTGTGCAGTGAATCAACTTGTCCAATTTCTCTTGAGAGAGAAAAAAAGAAAATTAAAAAAAATTCCCCAATGGGAATTAAAGAAAATCTTATTCTCTGTACCTATGTTGCAAGGTCTGGCAGTGTAGCCAAATATTAAAGCAAGGGGGCGCTTTTTAAGTTATTGTTACAGTATTTATTTAATCAATATTTTCACAAACTTTTTTTTTTCCTTCAAAGATATATCGCCATCGTTCATCCTCTTGAATCGCGTGTTTATCATTCAAAACGTCGAGCAAGATTCATTTTATTAGCAACGTGGATAATCCCATGCGTTGTTGCCTCTCCATACCTTTATGGATCAAAGGCCTATGCTAATTACCTCTCCAGCGATTATGGAGAAATACATCGACTCTCTTGTTTCGACCAATTTTCAAACAAATTTCGAAAAGGATATTTTATTTTTATTTTCGTATTTTTATTCGTTGTGCCCCTCTGTTTCATTACTGGCACCTGTTTTCACATCAGGCAAGCGCTAGTCAGGAGGCTTTCATTACAGCGGCAAGGAAGTTTAAGAAGACGCGAAGCGAATAAAAGAAAAGTATACGTTTTTCAACTCAATTTGGAGACAGAAGAATAGGGCACTTCCGTTTGATTTTGTGGCAACATTGCAACTTTATAGAGCCTCTGTGACTTTGCGGAAACTTCTTCCTGCTCCGAAAATATGAGCCATTTTGAGTAAAACCTCAAAAGCTTTTTCGGTTAAGTTGCAGACATAAAATTAATAGGGCGCTGAACATCTTGATGTTCCATAAATTTTTGACCCGCAGCTTGACAGGAAGTGTCCTTTATATCTACTCCAAAGTGACCATTGATTTTTTAAAAATTTATTATTACATAAAAATCTAATGTTTATATCTTTTTCAAGGTTGCCAAAATGATGATAGTAGTTGTAGTTGGGTTCACAATCTGTTGGACCCCGTATTTTGTCTTATCTCTAATAAGTCAAGTGCACGAGAATTATTTTCAAGATCGGCAATATTTTTTCACGATGCTTTGCCTCAATCTTGTAGCCTTCCTTAACTCATGTGTCAATCCATTCATATACGCTGCCATGAGTAAAAGGTTTCGAAATGGCTTCCATGCTATTGCCCGTTCAATATTATGTCTTAAACAGCTGCCTTCAACTTCACACGGAGCTTCTTCACATGGAGTCAACGGAGCTCTACCTAATAATCATCGAAATGTTGGTAGAGGAGCTTCCATGTCGGATGCGTCTGACAGTGGCAGTGCTCAGTTTACCATGCTCAGACCTGAGAGTTGGAGACGGACATTAACCTCGGCGTGGAGAAATAGTAGCTCTAGATTGGGATCATTTTCTTCTAAAAGGTCTCGGTCAAGTAGGAAACAATCAAACGAACCATATCTGCGATCAAATGGATGCGCTACTAATTGCATTCCCACCAATCAGATTACAGACAGAGAAGTACAAATTCATCCATTACCCCAATCAACGCCATCGTTTAATGTAGAATCGCCGTTAATATTTGAACAAGATTCAAAGGAAACGCAACTGTTGATGACGAATGAGTTAAAAGAGATGCAGTGTTTACCGAAATCTTCCTTTCTGCTGTCAACATGGTATTCAAAATCCAATCCCAACTTGTCAGACACAGATGAAACTGCTTTAGAAACGAGGTTGAGGAGAAGTTCTTCAGATACGGTTATCACTTTGCTTGATGCAACGACAATATCAGAAGATCTTGAAGAGTCAATTGTGTGATAATGTTAATATAGAAATTTTTTTTGGGATTATTTCCTTTTTGTATATATATATACATATATATATTTATGTGTAATAAGTATCCAAAAATTGTCTACTGTTATTTTTGTGAAAATAGGTACTTATTGGTCATGTGACAGTCACGAGATTAAAGTTAATGGATGTACGTTTGAGTTCAACTTTGTTTTGCTTTTTAAGCTTTTTTCTATGGTGAAAAATAAATACAACGTTATTTATTAAGTTGCTCTCTCTTCAATGAAAAATAGAGTTTTTTTATGATGATATTCCAATTCATGTAATGTCATTGTTTTCTAAAGGTCTATTTAAGTTGTGAACTGATTGTAAAATTGTTAATAAAAAATACAAGTAAAATTATTTGTATAATCTGGCCAATGTTTGCAGAAGATTAAGTGAGAGAAATATTTTTTAAAAGGCCACCGCAGAAATTAACAATAGGTGGCGCTGTAGGCTGGAATAACTCCTGGAACGAAACATGCACCCGATTTGTGCGTTCCACACAACATGTGCCTCTAATTAAATTTCTTTGCCTTATCAGTATGAAAATTTTATCAACATTTGTTACATTGCTTGTAATGTGCATTGCATTTTACTATTCTCATTTCAAGATGAGCGTAAGTGTGGATTCAGGTAAATCACCATAATAAAATGAGATGAAAAGTTTGATACTATTTTTGTGTTTTTACCACTGCACAGAAAAGATACCGCTACATGTATTAATAGGAATTATGTCTTCACGGTCACATTTCGAACACCGTATGGCCATTCGATCCTCATGGTTGAACAAAACAATACTAAGCAATCAAGTTGATGGCTTGTTTATCCTTGGACGAGAAACTTGCCACCTACCTCCTGAGGATCGATCGGATTCTCATTCCTGCACATTTTGGAACGTTGATATACCGGGTGAGTAGACTGAATTTTTAATTTTGACTTTGAGCTATAGCTTTTTAATCAATTTAAGAAACTAACAGCACTCAGTGGTCCGGAAAAATTGGTAATTCAAGTTTGAAAACCCGAGTTATAAACCTTGGATTCACCATTCAAGTAAAATAATTGTGGTCAAAGTTTCTGCCCGTATAAATAAATGATTTTCATTTTCTGCTTGCAGCTGCGACATCCTATTGTGATTACGAGGTTAGGAGTTTTTGAAAGAGTTTTAAATATAAATAACTCTGTTGTTGTTGTTTTATTGAATTCAATTTCACAAGTGAGAAATCAAGTTGAGTTAAGCCACAGGTATTAAAGAAGTTAATTTTTTGTAGGAAGTAATTGCTAAAACTCAGTTTGATCCTGACAAACAAGGGGTATTGATTGCAGGTTATTATTATTTACCTATTCAACCTGTTATTTTACCAAAGGTAAAGCTTGTTTACAATATTTTTAAAGCTGAATGACAATTTTCTTTTTAAATTAGGATTTTGAAGCATCAATAATATTAGAAGTTCATACGGTCTCTGAAATGTTCTCGAGTGTAGAGCAGTCGTGGAATTCTGCTAGGGGGTTGTTTTCATTTAAACACGTAAATATATTTTAATAGAAAGTTTAAAGCCTATAGTTGCAAAAACAATTTATTTTTAGATTATTGAACACAATTATCAACACGTGAAATGGAACGAAGATGTTTTGAGTGCAGTTTCATTTGGATTTCTCATTCACGGTTATTAAATCTTGTTATTGAAGTGTTCTTAATAAAAACAATGTAATTTTAATTAGATTTTACCGCGTTGAAAGATCATGTCATGAAATTTGATAACCGACAAATGAAATGGAGAAACCGCCTGCAACAAGAAGAGACTGACATTCAAGATGAGATGGTTAAATTCAAAGACATTGTGATAGTGAACTCAGTTGATTATTACCGCAATCTACCACTGAAACTAATACAGTTTTTTAAATGGTAAATTGTTTGGGAAATTAAATAGAAAAATGTGAGACGTTAAAACTTGAATTTTTTTTTTAGGGCTGATGCGCATTACGCTATGCGCTTTATCTTAAAAACCGATGATGATGTAATGTTAGATCTTCCAACAATTCTACGTGAATTAGATGGAGTTGAAAGTACAGTTTTGTTCCGAAAAAAATTGTGGTGGAGCCGTTTTCGTTTTAATTGGATTGTGGATTTGTTTGGGAAGTGGACAGAGCTGAATTACATATCTGTTTCTTATCCACCGTTTGCATGCGGTTTAGGGAGTGTAGTATCTTCGGATATAGTCAATTGGGTAGCTAAGAATTCTGATGAGTTGCAGACTTATCAGGTATTTTAGATGACTATAATTTAAGCAAGTGTTAAATTCATTTCCCCTTTTTTAGGGAGAAGACGTTTCCCTTGGAATTTGGTTAGCTGCGATTGGCCCGACTTACAAACACGTAAATTAATCAGAAACTGATTTTTATATCTAAAAATATAAATTTTTTTCTCCATTTAGGATGAACGTTGGCAATGTGATAGTGGTTGTGTTAATGGGTCTTACAATATGGGTCAGTTGGCACCAGTAGAAATTCTAAATGCTTGGAATTCACTACAAGAATGTTCGAATATGTGTGGGTGTGATAAGGAAACTGAAACTTGATATGCGTCTGTGCGTTGATTGAAAACAGACGCAGTAATTTGTCACTCTAGTGATATCCGCGCAACTTTCCGGTCACCTGCAGAGCTGAGAAATGAGGAACGTAATTGGCCTTACAGTTTTAAAATTCGTTTTCGTGTTTGCTGTAGAAGATCGATGTAATTATTACATCATTAAACTAACTTGCAATAATCTTATTTTGTGTTGATGTTAGTGCTAATAAATCCTGGCAAAAAATTATGGTATCCAACGATCAACTTTACTAACCCTTCCGACTGGATGGATGGAAATTTACCGAGTTCATGCGACAGGGCTGTGCTACCACCTTTGACTTCTATGTCTATATTCTTGGATAAAAGCTTTTCGGTGCAAGAATTGGTGTGTATCAATTTCAGTCATTTATATTATTTTATACAAATGTCATATTTAGGTCTTACCACTGGAAGGCGAAATTGTAATGAGTGACGGAATCAGTTTAATTATTGGCGCAAATGATCAAGATTGTCAATATACCAAAGGTAAGCTTTGTCTATCGTTATCGGAATTATTATTTACATAATTTTTTTGTATTGTAGATGTGCAATACTTTCCATCCAAGGCGTTTGAGTGGTATGAACCCAGTTCTTGGTTTGTACCTTCAGAAAAGGAACAATACGGACTAGTTCCGATTCCTGAATCTGAGCGTGTCCCTTGCCAGTATGATTCTGTTGAATTTCCGATGAATTCTTCTTATCGCACTTCTATTGGAGGACCTTCGATAAAAATTAAGGAACTTTGTATTGATGGTCAAGTATGATATCTCAGACTACAGACAGAGGATTTACTTACTTTACATATAATGTAAATTTTAGCTGATAAACACCAGCCATTTTGAGAGTACAGTGAGAACCGAAAGTGGTAAGCTCCATTTTACTCTTCGGACATCATTAGGAGTAACAAACAGGGAATGCACAAATACCACAGGATGCAATTGCAGAGATATAGATGTATATTAATTAATCTCTTCAGTATTAAACTGAATACTAAAACAGTTTTTTCTTTTTGCAGTTGTCAGAGTTAATTTGTCGGTTATCGAAATGTAAAGAAGTTGAGTGTTCCGATCCTGTTAAACCAATTGGCGGCTGTTGCCCTATTTGCGGTAAAATCGCATAGGCATTAAAATAGACGTTAATCTAATTACTATTTAACACCTCCCATTGCAGGTGCAGTTCTAATAACTGAGTTCAAGTCAGACTTTGAATTTGCGAGATTACAAAAATTGTATAGCTCTTATATAAATATGGCAAGTTTATACAAATTTTTCAATGGTTCTCAAATTAATTTTTTTCGATTTTTAAAGGATGAATACAAAAATGTATATGGTTACATGTCTAAAATTGGTGAAAATCGTATCCAAGCAGTGTTTTCGGATAATGTGGAAACACACCAAGCTTCTGTTTTAGCGGTTACATTATCTAATGATTTGAACCAAGGTAGTCTTTTTTTTTTTTTTAAATTGTGTAGACTTGCTTAATTTGCGTTAATATGTCAGATATAGCGCGAGCTGGAATCTATGGCGTTTCATCGGTGAAGTTGCAAATATCATCTCACTGGTTGATACATTCTCTTTTCTTTCAGAAAGGTTTTGTCAGCTATTTGTAATTTTTGTTGGCGTTGTGTTGATATAGTGTTGATATTATTTTTTAGGATTGTCGGTGGGAGAAGTTTTTGCTTTGTCCATTGGATTCGTTTGTATTCTATTTCTTAGTGGAGCGGCTTACGTAGCGTACCAAAAATATGGGTTAAAAATTAGAGTTTAATTGTGTGGTATTTTCTTAAAATACAATTGACATTCAGATTTGGAAACTTGACGTTTCGTCGTTTGCAAGAAGATAAGGATTATGATGATGTATCTGACGCGGAGCAAGTTGTTACCCCTTTTGCACCAGAGGAGGGAATTGAAAACCCGCTTTATGGCGCTGAGAAAAAAGTACGTAATACATAGTGGTTTCAATGTCTTTTTAATAACCAAAATGATTCTGACTTCAAAGGAGGAACAGTTGTTGCCTGAAGCAAAACCACTATCAGAGAAAACTGGTATTGTAAGCACAGAAATGAGAGAAAATCCTGCGTTTGGAGTGTTTGAAGAGTTAGAGCATTTGCATGCAGAGTCTTTGCTAGAGTGATTGAATGCACAAACAATTTGTTTTCTGAACCTTTATATCGATCAATAAACTGTGTGATAGCTTCATTAAGCGGCCCGAAATTTTAAAGAATACGATCTAACTCAAATCACCACGAAATCCTTCCAGTATTAAAAAGCGGAAACCAGAAACTGTAAAAGTTTTTTTGGCAATTTATGAAAAAAGAAATTTTTTTTACGGTGGCCCAGAGAGGTTATAGATGAAAAAAACAAAAGTGGTAGAAAAGCAAAAAAAAGAATCGATGCGAAAAAATTTTGTCTAGCATTCCAAAAAGCTTACACGACTTATTTTAAATAAGAAGGAAAGATCGCCCGATATATGATTTTGTCACTAGGTGGCGACAAGGTCGGTTTTGCTCCAAAATTTAACTATGACTTTTTTTCGTGAAAATGTGAGTAGAAACGACTGATGTGATCAAAGATGATGAGGTAGGAGTTTTCAGTTTATTCGGTTAGGGCTAGGACCCAATATTGGGTCCTATGGAAGTAAGCGAATAACGGTTGGTTTTTTGGTTTATTTACTATTTAATTGAAATTTTAATACAAATGACTTGGGGGAAACAATTTTTTTTGTTTAATATTTTTACGGGGAAATTATGTAAGACTGAAATAGTGCTTAGAGAAAATTTTAAGTTACGTTACAAGAGGTAACTTTTTGGCAACATTATGAATAATTTGTAAATACACTTAAGTTATGTCTTAAAATGAAGCCTCACATGCTGAATCCCAAATTTGTTTTTTTGTATAATTTTAGGGCCAAATTAAAAAATAGAAATTTTTAAAGAAAGCTAAATTTCGTAAACGGTCAATAGATGGCGTTTACGTTTCCTACCCATAAGTCTGTGCGCGATCGCCATTACGTGTTGTAGACGTTCAAGCTAGGTACACAAACAACTTCTCGTGTGTTTTTAAAATGGGTAAAAAACATAAGGAGAAAGAAAAGGAAAAGGAGCGAGATAGAGAGTCCCGTTCACGACGCAACCGTTCGAAATCACCGTCACCTTCAAACCATGCTCGTGACACTCGAGAAAGACACCGCCGTGACAGACGGGTAGAGAGATCGCGGTCCCGGTCCAAAGAAAGAGAAAGAAGGAAAACTCGTGATCATGAAGATAAAAGTGAAAAATCTAAACTTAAAGAAGATAGGTCAGGTATGTAGTTGTATACAACTCCTTGATTTTACGAATATTAACGTTTTATTCTTGTGCAGACTCTGAAACGGAGACGCGACAAGCCGGAACTGGTGAATCTTCGCTTAGTATCGAAGAAACTAAGTAAGTGATGTTTATTCAGCCATTTATTATTAACAATTATACAACTGCATTAATTTTTCCAGTAAATTACGAGCAAAACTTGGTTTAAAGCCTTTGGACGTTGGAAAAGGTTTGACATTGGTTTCTACCTCAATAACAATAGTAACGTATGAACTCTTTAGATTCCAAAGAGGATGAATGGAAGTTCGATAAAGAATTTGTACATAAACCACCTGAAAATTGGGGCGACAAGCATATGGTTGAGACACTCCGCGAGAGATTAGCTGTTCAAAGAGAAAAAAGAAGAATTGCTGAAAAATTAAAGTGAGTAATTAATTTTACGGCATTTCAAAATGAAATTTATTTATTTAATTATTCAGAATTGTCAAGGGATTGGCTGACTCTGATTCTGATGACGATGCTTTAGATTGGGTTCTCAAAAGTAAAAAACTGCAAGAAGAGAAAGCTAAGGCCGAAAAAAGGGTAAATTTTTAATTCGCAGATAATATGCATTGATTTAATTTTTTTTCCGCGTGCAGGCAAAGTTATTGGAGGAAATGGACGAGGAGTTTGGAATTGGAGATTTGGTTGAAGATGAATTCAAAAAGATCAAAGAGCGTCGGTATGCCAGTAAAGATTTGAAGGGGTTTAAAGTTGAGCATTCTCAAGAAAGATTTGTAGAGGGAAAGACCATTATTTTGACCCTAAAAGATAAAGGTAACTTAAAATTAAGTTAGTTTAAACTGATTGCAATTTGGAGTTTTTTTTATATTTTTAAAGATGTCTTAAATGAAGAGGATGACGTTCTTGTCAATGTGAATTTAATCGACAATGAGAAGGCCGAAAAAAATGCAGAGTTACGGAAAGGAAAGCCAGGTTACAATGCTTATGAGGATGATGTTGACGAATTTGGAAATGTAATTATTGTTTGAAAAACCGAATATATTATCATGCACTTTGTTTATATTATTATTATGGTTTCAGTTATTAACTCATAAACCAGTCTTGAAAAAATATGATGAAGAAATCGACGGGATTAAGAAAAAGTCATTTGAACTTGGTAAAACGTGTTATAACATTAAATTTCTATTTTGTTTACTAAAATTCATTTGTTTTTTAACTTAAGGAACGGGTGGCAATGTAGATTTAGATAAAGAACGACAACTTGCAGAAATTCGTAGGAAACTACAAATAAAAAATACCGTAGGTTTACTAAATTTTTTTTTTTGCTGAATAACCATTTTTAAACGAGAACATTATTGAATTTTAGGAATCGTTGATTTTACCAGCACCGAATATAGCGTCTGAGTATTTTACCAAAGACGAAATGGTGAGTTTTGTATTTGTCATTGTAACTGCGGTGGTTTATGCACGATTTGCATTTAGCAAACTTCGTGAAACTTTCCATTTCGGTATGTGCATAACTCGCCGCATCTTACTTTTGAATTGTGCCTGTCAATTGTTGCGGTGTTTTTATAACTTCAGGTGTGTACCTCCTAGGTGAAATTCAAAAAACCGAAGAAAGTTGTGAAGAAAATTCGAAAACCGAAACGACTGAAAGCTGATGAATTAGCTGTATTAGCAGCAGCACCAGTAGAAACGAAAACCGATTTTGGTTCGAGGTCCGTTAGCTATCTTCAGTTTTAAGCTTGTTTATGTATTTTTATTTAAATTTTTGTTCTTTGACATAATAGAGTTATCAAAAAAGAACCGAAAGAAGAACTGACAGACATCATCAAAGAGGAGGAGGATTCAATGGACAATGATGATGGCCGCTGGGCTAAACCTGTCAAACCTGACCCAGAACCAATGGAATTAGACGCTTTTAATGTTGACGATGATGCAGACATTATAGGACCTGATGAAGACCTCACTGGAATTCCCGTGGAACCAGATGAAGCTGAATTGGAACTTCAATTCGCTTTAAACAAAGCTCGAAAGCTAAAACAACAACAATCAGCTGGTTCTTTAGATCTGGAAAAAGTAAAATTAAATTAGGCTTATGTTAGATAATGTCTTAACATTACTTTACTTATAGGTAGTCAGTAATATTACATCACATTCTATCAGCGAAATGTCCGAGGAGGAAGCAATTAAAGCTCAAAAAGGATCCATTATTCTGAATTCGACCGCAGAGTTTTGTCGTGCTCTAGGAGATATTCCAACTTACGGTTTGTCAGGAAATCGAGATGAAGACCCTGATGAGTTACTTGTAAGAAAGTTATTCTTTGTGTATTTAGAGACATGTTTTTTTAAACGATTTTATATTAGGAATTTGATCGAAACATAACGATGGTTGAAGACAAGAAGCTGATAGATGATGACAGTAAACAAAATACTGGCGGGTGGAATGAAGTCGGCATAGATGAGAAGCCGGTTGAAGTCCAGGTAGTCGGTTTGCTTGTAATTTGGATATGTATTAATTGTAACTCACTTTTTTAGACCAATGACGCACCTATTTTAGAAGAAGAACCAGATGTTGGCATTGGATTAGCTGGAGCTTTAAAATTAGCCTTAAAGAAAGGCTATCTGGAAAAAGAATCGAAAAAACTTTCCAGTGCGCCACGTCACAGCCAGTTGCAAGCTGCGAACTACACGATTGAAGACAAGTCGTTTGTGTATGTATTTTCTGGCAATGAATGTTCTATCTGTTAGCAATCGTTTATTCATATTTTATTTTATATTCATAGCGAGGATGATAAATATGGCCGTCGCGACCGTTATTGCGCAGGCCCACTAAGTGATTTTAAGGAAAAGGACACCTACAAACCTGACGTGAAATTAGAATACATCGATGATAATGGCAGGCTACTAACTCCAAAAGAAGCGTTTCGTTATTTATCGCACAAATTTCACGGTAAAGGGAGTGGGAAAAATAAAACTGAAAAGAGGATGAAGAAACTGCAAGAAGAAGTGGTACGTTTATATGGGTTCTATAGTTATATAGCTTGTTTTTAATTCAATTAAATATATTTCAGTTAATGAAGCAAATGAGCTCCACAGATACGCCACTCGGCACTTTAGCGCTGCTTCAAGAAAAACAAAAACAGACACAATCACCCTATATATTGTTGAGTGGTGGGAATAAGGCATTGAATCCGTAAGTATTGCAATTTCGTTGATTTGTTTAGACTCTGATATTGAAAGTGTGTTTTTGTAAATTTCAGAAATGCAATCTCCAAACCTGTTTAGCATTGCCGGCAGCAGCGTAATTTTCAAAACACAACTCCGTGGTTTCGTTGTCAGTGTTAGAGTAATTGAAAATTAATTCCATAGATTTTTAAAATGTATTGCGTATTTGCATTAAAATTCTGGATTAACACTGGTAGAGCCTATTGGCAATCTTAATATAATTTGAGGCAGTCAATCCAATCGTTAAGATGAGTCAGGTTTGATTCATTATATAAATGTAATGGATTTCCCTTGCCTTATCCACTTGATTAAATCTATATATCGTTCGATTTAGCTCATTACATAAGTAACCGAGGCTAAAAAGGCCCAGCCAAATGTGTTGAGCAAGTTTATGTTGTGAAGAAAACTTGTTTCTGCAGTGAAACTTCTCGCGTTGGTTGAAGTTAAAATTATAGTCAAAAGCCATTTGCCTCATCTTTCGCAACTACCCGGTGAAATAATTTTTGAATTGATGTTTTCTCTTTAATGCTTTAAAGTTATCGCCTTCAATACAATTTACTGCTGCATATTAAGTTCGCACTGAAAATAGTATGCAGTGGTATTTTTAATCGACTACATTTCTTAATGCCGATAGGATCTTCAACTACCAGTTGCCCTTTTTGATCATTTAAATCAGTGAATTAATTAATCAATCAGCAAAATTTTTATTAGGTACTAAACATAGCTTTAATGGTCATCACCTATTATGATTTTAACATTTTGGATGTGAAAAAAAAAGGCGTTAAATAAAAGGTGGAGGAAATTTATTGCAAGTATGACTGCTTGGCTTAATTTACTTTGGGCAAAAATCCAACCATTAAAAAAAATGTGAGGCCAAAGTTTAGAGTCCAATAACTCCGACCACAGTCTTCTGCACTTAATTTTAAATTAGATTTTAAATTTTAGCACCCACTTTCAAAAACTTCGGTATAAAGAAGACTAATTTAACTTTAATAGTGTTTAATTTAAAAAGGGTTTGAAAAGAACTGAAGACAGATGGTGATGGGATCTGGGAATTCTCTTTCCACCTCGAACTGATTTGGACTCGGCACAAGTTCCTTTTCGGGTCCCTCTCTTCTTCCTGGCAAAAAGAGTCAGAGCGTGACATCTCAGTTGCTCGTGGTAATCGCGCTGTGAACTTACCTGTTGGCTTTTTCTGGGAGTGCAAAGTGATCTGCAATGGTGCAAGATTGAGATGACAGGATACAATTCACGTAAAATGGCATCATATGAAAAATAACCACTGAACGATTTTTACACTTTTCTGCAGTTTTTAAGTCCAAAGAAGTTCAATTATGAAGTGGTAGGTTTCAATTTTTTTGACAATGTATCTTATTATTATTTTTTTTGTGTGATGACAACATTCGATCTTAGGAATTTTATTAAGATTTGTTTGCATGGATCCTTGATTGGAGTCAATAATGAGTATAAGTTTTTTAAATGCCGTTTGTGGTTACCTGGGTAAATGTTTTTGGTTGAACTAAGTTGTACACTAATCAATTTACATTTGACAACAATGAAAAAAAATTGTTCTACGGAATTAGTAGTTTATTGGTTAAAAATAATTAACTTTTAATTTAATTTTGAAAGAATATGAAACTTTGCTTGGCGATAAATCGACACGTGTTGGCAGTTTCGAAATAAAGGGTCTTAAGCTCTGTTTACACTGGTCTCAAATTAATAAAATAATTTTCATCTGTCATAAATCATTCCAATCGCCCCCCTAAAAATTAAATTTAATAAACCATCAATAGATGGCGCTAAATGCGTCAACTGCACCTTGGGAAAATTGCAGAGCAAATATGGCTAACATCAGTTCTTCGTAGTTTCCCTGCAGAAGGTAAGGAAAAATCCGTGGATATGTTAAATTTAGCCAGAAGATCGATCCAACACTATTAGAAAACACAATCCAACACACCTGCCTATAATTTCAAAGAGTAAATACCTTCGTAACTAACACCCTATTACGTCATTTAAACGTGGCGTTGGGGTGAAGTAAATTTTTGAGATACAGTATCCAGCAAAAGCTCCATTTTCTCCTTAACAGCTGAAAGGGAAGCTGCAGTCATTTGATTGAAAACGAGCCAAAAATGTTACAGCAACTAATCACAAATCAGGTATAAAAACAGGATTACAGATTATGATCCAAATTTAAAAAAAAAAAATAAGTCATGGTCATGGGTGTGAATAAATAGAAACGACGCGACAAATCTCATACCCCAAAAACCTCCATTCTCTACTTAATATTTTCACTTTTGGTTCGATATATTATTATTGGAAAATACCAACAAAGCTTTGTAATTTCGATTTATGTGTTTCATGTCATCTCACAGGAAATTCAAATGACAATAGGAATTCAATATCATACACAGGGGTCGATTATAAGGATGATTTAAAGAGATTTAATCTCTACCCCATACTAAAACTTCATTTGCCACTTTAAAAAGTTTAAAATATTTACAAATAATATTTTATTTAAACTTCAATTTTAGCTTTATTCTTCTTCTTACAACAAGCAAACAAAAGAAAATTTTAAATACCAATCTGATTTAAATATCAGCATTTTCTAAAGGTCATTTATAAATTCCAATTGATTACAATGAAGGTTATTATTATTTTAGCGACATAGGAGGTGATATTGATTGACATAAAAGAACATGTCGGGCATTTAAGCGTTACAAGCCGGCCAAAATCCAATAGTGAAAAAAAAAATTAAACTTTTCCTTCAACACGTGTATTTACATTTAGACCTACAGTAAGTGTAAATTTGGAAAGGAGCAAGGTATAACCTAAATATAAACCTCTTTTAACTCAACTAACAAAATGTTAAATTCTTGAAAGAATTCCCTCCATTTTACTCACCTCCCAATTAAAAAAAAAGTTGAATACAATTTACAATGTGTTACGTCAATTTAAGAATTTTGTCACGTTTAATAATCTATTTATAAACGCAGACTGTCGACATTTCACCTAAAAATAACAAACGTTTCTTGTTGGTTTAAACAGTTGGTTCATGACTCACATGTTGGCGTGATTCGGCTTACCTGCAATGCTTCCAAGCAACGTAGAAAAGCTTTTAATGGGGGTCAATTTAATTTACTTGAAGAGCATTACGTAACCACCCAGAAACGTAGAAAAAAAAAATTTACTCACGTGTATTTACACTTTAAAACACCAACTCATCCCAATTATCTCTTCCATAGACACTCATTAACACGCAGTAAAGGGTCTATGACATGGATTTATGCTTCTAAAGGGTGTTGTGTCTTCGATTTAAAGATACCTGATATTTATTACTTCGGATGTGATACTCCCCTCTGCTAATAATTCGTTCCACCCAGAGTATGAGCGAGGCGTAATACCCTCATTACGTGTACCCTCCTGAATAGATAAAAAAAACCACGCAACCAACACTCAGAATTGGAGGGGTTAGTACCTGTCAATTATAGGGAAAGGCGCGTGACCAGGTGAGGGAGTCAATGTAGGGGTTGGTGGGGATTGATTGGGAACACTGATTGTGTAGCCTGTAGGAAGTTGGTCAATTTGGTTCGATGCATTTTCACCCGAAATTGATTGCGGGATGGATGAGTTAGTCGTCGGGATGCGGTGCCATTGACTCCATTGTGTGGAAACAAGATGCACGGTTTAAGGATGGTTGAGTCTTACGAGATGATGTTTGATTCGGATGTTGATCCTTTGGAATTTTTATCGAGGGATGTCATGTTGACTTCGATGTTGGTGAATGCCAAGTGGCCGTGTAGGTTTTTGAGTCCGTTTTGTAGGTAATTAGATTTATTTTACTTAAAATTTGGGGTTTTTGGATTGAGGAGTTGTAAGATGATAGGTTATGTTTGGAAGGGTTTTTGATATTAGCTTGAGTGGATAGTGGCAAAATGCCAAGGTGCAGGTAAGATCGGGTTTATTAGGGTTAGAGTTGGCAGGGCGTTTCGGAGTCTGGATCTGTCTAAGGAATTTTGGAAAATAGGTTTAAGTGAATATTTATTTTTGAAGGTGAAGGTACAATAGGGGGTTAAAGTCTGCTGGAATATTTTTTTTAATAAGACCTATTAAGTGTTCATACGTTGAATTAAGTCGTGACCTTTTAAGCCAAGTGAGTTTTTTTTTTTTTTTAATATAAAATATTAAATGTGTAATGAAAACGATTGTCGTGTAGGAATTAAAAAATCATCTTGTATAAATACCTTAAACGACTTCCTGCTGAACGTTTAATAGTGAGCAGTTAACACCTTTCTCTCGATTCTCGAGTCATTCTGCACTTGGAACCAGTCCGGGTGGTTGAAGTAAATCAACCTTGATTTATTAGTAGAACAGTTGCTAAATATAATTCAACCTCTCCCTGATTCAAACACACTTCTTTCCATCGTTCTTTACATTGTTTTATTTCACACTAACACTTACATAAATTGATTAGAAAAAAAAGGAGAGTCTCAAATGGGTTGTTATTTGTTATTGTTTTGGGTCAAAGAGAATTTTAAACCGAAACTCTCGTTTTAAATAATTATTTTTGTAATGTAAGACGAATGTTTGTATAAAGATTAAAATTTTAAATAATGTTTTTATTACAGGCATCTTCAAGAAAATGACGACGGCTCTGCGAACGAGGACGAGAGTTGTAACAGTGACTGTTCGACCCATTATATCACGATGACCAGTGAAGACCTTTTACAACCTGGCCATGTAGTGAAAGAGCGATGGAAAGTGGTAAGATGTCTGAAATTCCTTTCATGTTTTCCTTGTTAAAAGATCGATGATTGAGCTATATAAGACTTCATTATAGAAACAAAGTTTGTAGAAACAGTGGGGGGGGGGGGAAAAAAAATTAAAGATGGAGCAATTTGGAGCCAAGGATTTGTGAGGGCTTAAAATAACCTGTTTAACTCCTTTTGCCAAGAAGTCTGGGAATTAAGGGATGGGTGAAGTCGGACATTCGAACCATCACGCGGAAAATATCTTTGATGATGATGATGAGGAGGAAAGGGGGCTTTTCTCGTTTCATTTTTTTTTTACCTTCGCTTTTAACAGACCTTTATTTGGACTAGTTAAACTGTCAGGGGTTTGTTGGACCCATTCATCTTTAACCGTGACCTAGCTTGAACTGATTTCCAAACTGTTATAAATCCGTGACGATGAAAGAAGGAATTTGATTTTTTTTTAAATGTTATATAGGTTGATGGAAGCTCTAACGATGTATTTGTAACCGTTTTTTTTTTTCTCTCTTAATTGCAAGGAAACACAGTGAATAGCCAAATGGGACAGTTTTGTCTACTAAAGCTTTGCAATGATAAATCACGGGAAGGAGTATAAGATGTGTAGCGGTTCTCAGTTTATATTAGCCATGTCATTTTTCTTGAATTTGCAACCCATCCTGACATGAAATCTGTTTTGGAATACAAAGAGTTGTTTTGTTCGATCGTGAGAAGTGGGCCATACGGGTAGAGATACTGCAAAGTAAAAAAGATGAAACGTGCTCGGTTTTGAAGTTAGTGCCAAATGGTACCTTAAATGTTATTTTGAAATGGATTTGGGCAACTGGTTCATCGTCCTGTGTCGTATACTATTACTTCGATGCGGATTCAATTAGACCGTTTGACCTGAATGAGTCAGGACGCAAAGGGAAAGAGGCCAAAGTCAACTGCAAATAAGAAAAGGGTTAAAGGCTTGAAAGAGTTAATGGTTATTGGAGATTAAATTTTTTTTTATATTGAATTTTTTATTAAAAGATTTAAAAGGGAAATTTATTGATTTTGTGTAGTCTCTCTCTGTCCCTGTTGGGCACAGTTGGGTAAATTTATTGGATCCGGTTGAAATTGAAACGTGTAACTTATTGTGTGGGTTTTTGGAGAGACTTCTCTCTCCCTGAATTCGTCTTGGTCTGTTGATATAAATCTGAGTTTGATGTTTATCTTTTATGTGTTGATTTACAGATTCGGAAGATTGGCGGTGGTGGTTTTGGAGAGATCTACGAAGGGGCGGATTTAGTGTCGAAAGAACCGGTAGCTTTAAAGTTGGAGTCCGCAAAGCAAGCGAAACAGGTGCTCAAAATGGAAGTCGCCGTATTAAAAAGACTACAAGGTATTAAAATGGTTTTTTCTTTCATCGTTTTTTTTCTTCTTCTCTGCTATCCTATTACATTACGCTCGCGGTTTTAGTCATAATCGAATAAAGCAACCAAACAGATGTAGGATTAGACACGCTTGAGTAGAAGGAAGTTTGGAATTGAAATTGTATGGCTGTTTTTGTTTGGGCCGTGAATATAAATGTCATGGTGGAATTGAGCAGGTGAAATAAAAAAACGGTTTTGGGTGAAATAAATACTTCCTTTTATTTGATGAAATTATTTCCTTCTTCCTAATGTTACATATAATTATTGAAGCATGAATTTTCTAATTAAATTTATTGACGAAATATTTTTTTGTCTTTCAGGTAAAGAGCATGTCTGTCGCTTCATCGGTTGCGGACGGAATGAACGCTTTAACTACGTTGTAATGCAATTACAAGGAAAAAATTTAGCCGAACTTCGTCGCAGTCAACCCCGAGGCGCTTTTTCGCTTAGTACCACACTTAGGCTTGGTCATCAAATACTTAAAGCTATAGAAAGCATTCATGAAGTAGGCTTTCTGCATCGGGATGTTAAACCAGTGAGATATTTTCAAGTGAAAATGGGTCCATTAGGATTATACGAAATAAATTTATTTTGCAGTCAAATTTTGCCGTTGGACGACTGCCTTATAATTGTAGAAAAGTTTACATGCTTGATTTTGGACTGGCGCGTCAATACACTAATGCGAATGGAGAAGTTAGAACACCCAGACCCGCTGCTGGGTTCAGAGGAACGGTTCGCTACGCTTCCATCAATGCTCATAAGAATAAAGTGAGTGAATAAAAATGACGTTTTGGAAGATAGTCAGGAGTTAGATGTCGCTTTGTATAAGAGCGATCGAAATAGGCTTTAATTGAATTTGCATGATGAAACACTTCAGACACACGCATAAAGCCACTGCGACGTAAATAGTTTAAGGAAGTGTAAGATAAAATTGGCTTAATGCTGTTTATGCGACAATGTTATTTTTTGTCTTCCACCTTCCTCTTACCAAAACACGTTCACGTGTCTTTTGAATTATACTATATAAAGACCACTTGAACAAGGTCATTGGCCGAAAAACTATAAACTCGACACCCCTGGTTGTCGAAGTGGAATCAGTTTAACGATGGAGAGTTCTTTCGCCCGGGAAGCATGTGTTAAAAATTAACTCATCAAGACTGCATTAATCTTTCTTGGCTTGATAGTGAAGGGATTTTTTTTTTTTTTTTTTTTTTTTTATCGTGGCTCCTCCTATTAAATTTACGGGTTTTTATTTTTTAATTTCCATCCGTATTTAATTCTTTCAACATGTTGTGTCTGTAGTTTATAAAGTGGTGAAAGTGATTGGGTTAATGATAAATTTTAAAAATAGTTGAAACGTAATTACAATTTCCAGATGTTCAACTACTTTAATGAGTAAGATTCATGAATCATCGTGTGAAAAAATAAATTAATTGAATCATCAACGCGCTTGAAAAAAATCGATGCAACAAATTAATGTGATAATTAAAATTTGTTTTTGTTTATTTTGTAGGAAATGGGGAGGCATGACGACCTCTGGTCGCTTTTTTACATGTTAGTCGAGTTTGTTAATGGTCAACTGCCATGGCGGAAAATCAAGGATAAAGAACAGGTTAGTAATAAATGTACATTTTATCAGCAACGGTGGTTTTTAAGTGGCTTACAATTTTAGACATCTTAAAAGCCACTCGTGACTCAAGCTGCTGAACATTTAAGATTCTGGGAATAATGACCCTTTCATCATCACTATCTAATAAATAAAAAGATGTTTAAAACTATATTTTTATTTTTTTTAAAGGTTGGCATGACGAAAGAGAAATATGATCACCGCATGCTTCTGAAGCATCTTCCTTCGGATTTTCGCCAATTTTTGGACCATGTATCACAATTGAAATACATGGACAAACCTGACTATCAGATGTTGTCAGGTCTCTTTGAACGTTGCATGAAACGACGCGGAGTTAAAGAAACTGATCCATTTGATTGGGAGAAAACGTACACGGACAACTCAGTAGCAACCACTACCACCACTTCGCCTGCCATCATGACTAGGCCGACTACTGGTCAGCCGGGGTATGGCGTAGAACTGTCGTTTGCAAATGAGTCATAAATTGATTTTATGTTCTTAATTGTAACAGGCACTTAGCCCCAGGAACGCACATCACGGATAATATGTTAGATGATAACATGATGGGTAGTTATCAAGATAATCAAGAGAATTTTGAACCAGACGCTATCAATGGCATCGACTGTAAAAAAATTGATGCGGAACCAGTTTTCCCTTGTTTCGATAAAGAATTTCGTCGAAGAAGGCGTCGGATGGCGTACTTTTTAGAGGAAGGTTCAAAAGAAAGAATGATAGATGTGGACAATAGAAACGCCAATGTGATTAGATACAGCGCATCACACGAGAGATGCGAAACTTTCCCATTCAATAAACAAATTGATAAATGTTCGAAAAAGGCTAAAATCGAAGATGCAGTTGAAATTGACGCAGAAGAGCACAAAGAGGAGGACGACGAGGACAATGTTGCACCTAACCATTCAGCAGCTAATGATAATCAAGCACTCAGTTTAAACACAGGTCGTGAGAGTATACAAATCTCTCTAAAACCATTTGGTAAATTAAGAATAGGTAGCTCAATTGGTACAGACCATAATGGTGATGTGAATTTAGAGTTGCCAAGCCCGAGGGTCCGCGAGATGACAGAAGAAGGCAGTTATTACTCGTACGAAGGTGCTAAGCCAGGTGGAGAAGGTAGCAAAAGCACGCCTTTAGGTACTCCGCCAATCGACTCGAAACTCGGTGATAAAGATGGCCGGGATAAGAAGGAGCATCGACATCGTCGATTTCATCCATCCAATCGGGCCCGATATCACAAAGATTTGTCCTTTACACAGTGTGCAATGGCGGAGGACGATAACGTGTCTGCTTTACAACAGGTGACGAAGGGAGGCGGTGGACTTACACTCGCTTCTCAGTGGAAGTCGCAATTCGACGACAGCGAAGAAACGGACCACGAGATGGAGAACGCTCAATTGCAGTCGCCTGAACACCGCGGAGGTTTCAGTCGACATTCGTGTCACATCCCGTCGCCCAGCGAATGCGGCCATCATTTGTCAGTCACCGACGAGAGAGAAGTGCATGTTACTTCTACTTCGCCCACGCTTGTGTCTGGACATAAGGCTATCGACTTGAAGAAAGAGATTAAAGACGCTAAACGAGAACTCACTAAAATAGCTGAAGAGGCAAAAGAGGGAACGAACGGACAATCAGAAAAATTGGGCAAACAGTTGAGACGAGTGACTACTACATTGGATTACTTGAACATAGATACTGACAATAAAGAATCTGTAATTAGGATTCCTCAAGCATGGAGCATGCCGTGTCTGTCTAACCACATTCGAAGTCATTTGAAACCCCCAGTTTTGCAACAAGCCACTTTTGACGACACGGTCTATGCAGTGGATGTGGCGAGAAACGTGGCCGTTCGTCAGCAACAGCAAAACGATAAAAAAGTCGATAAAAAAGTCGAAGGTGGTTTAGAAGAAAGACGCGGCTCTTTACCGAGCATCACGCGACTTTTCTCCGGAGAGCCAGAGTCGCAGCAAGAAAACGCGCCTGTTGAAGCCAAGTTAGAAATTCATGTCGGGGTGCTCGGTCCTGACGCCTTGCCGGCGGAAACGTCGCAAGCTGGTGCCAATGGCAGTGACAGAGAGAGTGGCGAATCTGTGCCTCTCAATCAAGCAGCTCAACAACCCTCAGTGGAGGGCAAGAAAAGCCATCCACAATTTAACAAAGTCATTTTTCCCCCGTCACAAGGATTTGGAGAAACGAAAACATCTCAGGTACTCACGGGCATATTTCCCAGAGTGCCAACACTGCACTCGGCGAGCAATAGCAAATTCACACAATCCACTTCTAAAGGCGGGCAGGCAGCAGCCCCACAGAGTCCGCTTCACGCTGATGAAGTGTCGGTGTATTTTGATGCACCTGTCGAGATGGTAAGACCAATGCCCGGTCAACTATCGAGGCAAGATACTAGAGAACTTGATTTTGAAAAAGACGATGATGTATCGAAAGAGGAATTCAAAACTCCTCCGAAAGAAGACTCAGTTCCGTGTGCCAAAAATAGTGGCGAAAGTGAAGAAAATAAAGTGTCTGTGATAAATATTGCCGATTTGTCAGCTGCTTTTCAAAAATCCAGCTTATTAAGATCTCACGCTTCCAGCACTAATAGCACCCCGTGTAGCACTCCGCCGCTTGCAAACGGGGAAAACAGGAAAGACAGAAGGCCTAAATCGGAAATTATTATCGGATCTGTTGGATTCGAAGGGGGAATACCGGCAACTATGTGTAGAAGTGATGAAAGTGTCGGCAGCCAACCAAGTCCTAATCCTAGTCCTAGAGGTGCAGTCAGGAGTGACGATAGTAATAATGTTGATAGCAGTCAGATGAGTTTGAAGATGATGTTTAACTTAGCTTGCTTGCGACCCCAGGAATTTGAAAGGCTCTATGGGAAATTGGATAAAGCTGATGGGGATCACACGCGGCGTGTGAGTAAAATACCCGTTCCCGTTACATCACTGGGGAGGAAGAGTGAAGACGGGAGTTCTGACCACGGGAGATTACCTACTTCTAAAATACCACAACCAAAAAGCAGGTTTCAAAAACCGGATGAATCCGAAGGTGTAAAAGGAGTAACGTCAAAGGTTAATAAAAATGATCTGAATGTTGGTACGAAGGGATCGAAATTAGGGTCTACAAGGAGAAGTCCCAGTCCTCGCAAAGATAATGCGGCTGAATCGCAGATCGATGTGGTTAATATACATATACCTGTTGTAGAAGTAAGTCTACAATCTCAACCGGTGCAGGAGAACCCGGAAATCTCACCCAGCACAGCTAGTGAATTGACTGTCTTGAAACGGACATTGTCTTCAGGAAATGGAAGAGAGAACGGCCCACACATTCGAAACAACGAACAAAAATTAAGCTCCGGTAAAGAACATTGCGACAACGAAACATCAACTTGCAAACGCGGCTCGGTGAAAAGTGCATCGATTAAAGGTAGCATCTCGGAGAAAACCAGTTCTTGCAACGAAGATGTCAATTCGATCAAAGTTGCACCTGTTCCACCAGCCAAAAGTAGTATTCTTAAAAATCATACGTCCCCAGAGAAAAATAAGTCCGAGAAAATCAAAGAGGAAGAAGCCGCTTCACCAAAGACTGGCAGCGATGAACCAAATTCAACCAACAGCGTCGACCGGCCCGAAACGTCCACTAGTGGCAGTAAACAAGAGCCAGGTGTACCGATGGGCTCTCAGGTTGGTCGGCTCATTTCGAAATTAGAAAGAGGTGAGACTGAGAACGGCAACGGCGGCTTCGGATCGCCTTTACGAAGAAGTGTTACGACTCCGGTGTTCGCCGAAGAGGAACAACAAGCAATGGAGAATGATAGGAGAACTCCGGTTGAACTACAGAGGAGTCAAAGCATTGAAGACGGGTCGTCTCTCTCGAGCTCTGCGGTGAGGAGGCGACGTCAGGGCATTGAAAAGTACGTGTCGGACGAATCCGAGTCGAAGTTGCGGCTCCGACGTCGTCGCTCGCAAGGACAGAGTCCCGTCGAACAACGAAGTCGAACGAGAATTCGAAGAAAAACACCTGGGCCAGAGGAGTCTGGGAGCTCTGAAACCAAAGAAACGACCGAGTCGTCAAGTGGGCAAAATGTGCAAGTGATAAACGCAGGAGTGGAACAAGAATCATCATCAAGTTGCAATCACGTCCCTAAACCCCCTGCTGGAGATCCACCTAGCTATGGCTGTGTTTCTGCTAGGTATTAAGAGGAATTAGAAAACTACCTTTTAAGTGTAATTATTTTCTTCACTCTTGCTTTCTTTTGTTTTGTTTTGGTTGCCTTTTTTTAGTAATTGGCTTGGGATTATAGCCTGCTTTGTCATATCTATTTACTGTCTCATATTTTTGTTTTCTTTTAAATCTTTTTTTTTTTTGTCTATTTTCTAGACGTCGCCGATATAAACCTGCTGATCTTCAGGCAGTTGTAAGCCCACGTACTGACTCTTCTTGATATCAATTTGAACAAAATAGTTTTACGAGATTTTGATGTGACTATGAGAAATGCAAAGAAGACTAGGAAAGACTGGAGACAGTTTCAATGACTATGAGAATATAAAAGAAACTTAAATTCGCCTTGGGTTGCTAATTGTGCTGCTCACGTGGGTAATATTAAGATAGGAAATTAAGATAAAGGATGATGAATAAGCTGCATTTTAGCAACTTTAAGAGGATAACACATTTTGTTGTTGATTTTTTTTTAAGTATTTTTTGCTCTTGTAAAAGTACTCAAAACAATTTTTCTTCACTTCGTATACTCTTTGAAAAAAAAACAGGACAATTTAAAGAGACTGCTTTAATAATAGTTAGTTCACAAAAAAAAAAAATATTGATGAGGCAAAAGTGCATGTTTCTCGGTACCGCTCCAAAATGTGCGCCGCCTTCTTACAACCACTAATTATCTTAGAAATAAATAATTAAAAATAGTGTAAGAGTAGGAAATGTTAAGTTTGAAGGTGAAAAGGGCAAATCTTAATCTTTTTAAGTAGTGAAATTTATAATCCGACCTTCTACTTGTTATACGTGGGTTTTCGTTTTTTCTTACAACGTTTCAACACAAAAGCTGGTTCTTGTGTGAACGAATCTTATCTCAATGTGCAGATAATCTCAAATTTGTGTTGTGCTTTAGTAGAGATTAATTCCCGACAAATATCACAGTTATTTTTTAGTTTATTAAGGTTACCAATTTTCTTATTCAATTGTGTTGATAGATTCTTTTTTTTTTTTTTAATTAATCGATCGCCCAAACTTTTTTTTTTTTTTTTCATTTGCCAGATTTTACTTATTTTTTAGTTTGATTGCGAACGATAAAGAAAGAAGATTTATTTTATGAGAAAAAAGGAAAATTTTTGCAGTCAGTAAGAGAATACCAAAGCTGGTTTTAGTAATTTAAAGTCTCTCTCGGCTATTGTTTTGTAAATATGAGTAATTATATATGTATGAAGAAAATTTAAGAGAAAAAAAAAAGTTTAAAAACGGTATTAATAGAAGTGTAGAAATGAGTTTACATTTTTCATTAACACTTGCCATGAAAATAATATTTAAAAAAAAAAAAATACAAAAACAGTAACTGATGTCGGTTGTGTAATGTGTTGAGAAAAAAAATCTTGATTGGTTTATTTCTAAGTTTTACCTGTGTATAATTTTTATTTTTTAATTTATTTTGTCATTTGTCATTGGTCGTGGCTGTCAGTTGTCAAAGTTGCAGGTGCTTTAAGCTGAGAATTTTTTTTATTATTTAATTAAAAGAAAATCATTTTCTATTCTTGAGCTTTGTTTAAACAAATTTTATTTTCTTGAAAAAAAAACACTCATTGAAGTAGGTATTTTATAGCACAACTAGGCTTGTCTGTGAAAATTGAGTGTGCATTTAAAATATCATTACTACATAGTAATTAGAACGTAACCAAATTTCGTATAGTTCATCTACTTATATTAAAACTGAGTTTTTTTTTTTTTTTAGATTAACGAAAGTTGTCAGTCCCAATCGTAATAAAAATCCCATTACCCTTTTCTTTTTCAAGTAAAAACTTATAATGGATGACAATCCAAAAAATCAAGTCTTAGGAGGAATGGTTGATGGCGAAGAACCTCTCTGGGAGCAGTTTGCAAGTTTTACTCGCAATTCAATTAACGAAAAGGGCGTTGTTTCTCATTTGTCCAGATGACCGTGCGAGTTGTTTTCCATGCAGGTTTTTAATTGACGCATCAAACACTTACGTTTTACGTGAGTGCAATTCTACGGTGCCATAAAAACCGCCTCACTTTTCACGCTCTCTCTCACAACGCCGCACACTATCTGAGAGGCACAAATCTTTGAACAGACAGACCACGACCTGGCAGCTAATATCTTGTGGTAAAAACAATACCAAAAAGCTCAGTTTGTAAGATATTTTTGTATGTAATTTATTTATTAATATTATAAGAAAGGAGAAAAATATGTGAATATCCTTTGTTTGTGCAATGCAAAGCAAACGACAAAAATTCTTGTAATTTCGTTGTATTTATTAAACGATTTCTTTCCCGCCTCACTGAAGAAACTTATCTCGGAATTGTTTAATACACTCGGGTATTTTATGGTTAGAAAAAATAGGATGAGTTCACACAGTAAGTAAAGGTTGTATAAATTAGTAGCCTAAAGGAACGAAGAAAAAATAGAAACATTAACACTAACATCACTGTGCCACAGAATATATTAAATTGCTCGCTTTTATGTGCACGTAACATGTAATGATATCATTAGTGTCCATCTGTTTGTGGTGTTGTTACCACATAAACAGTTGTTGAAATTATTACCAACTGTTGAAACAAATATAGCACGTGGCTTTGAGAGCATCCAAATGACATGTTTCAACGAAATCTGCAAACAGGGATTTTACTCTTTAAACCAACTGATTTTATTTGAACGTTTTTATGAAGTCGAAAGAATCGGAACTAGACGTCTCGGCATTTTTATTCAAGCGTTGTCATAGAAACAGGGAATGAGCTGTGTTCACATTGATCTGGTTGCACACCATACAGAACAACATGCAAAAATTTAAATTTACACTTGACGAGGGGTTCGATGACTACAAATCAGAAGGAGGAGGAAATGAAAGCGATTATCTCTGTATAATGCAAATGGATGCATTTGAATTCAGACGATCAAGTGTTGAAAAGAAAGATTTACAATCCACATCAGTTTCAGATGTGAACTTTAAAAGTCAGCGGTGATTACTCGCCTGACTCGTTATTTATCCTTTCTTTTAACTTAAAAGAGTGCATTGAGGCGTTGCAAGAAAGCCGACCACCAATTGACCCCGTTTGCAGAGAAAAGAAAAGAGAAAGAACATCGATTAGAAAATGATTTGGGAAGAAGGGGACACTTGAGGGCACACTCTGTGTGGCACGCACTCACAATTTGCACCAACTAAAACGACTCAATGGCGTAAAATCTAATTCCCTCTTTTACGTCTCCACTTCTTTATTACGAAAGGAGAAGCGATAGGGAATGTGATTACAAAGAGGTTGGCACGTGTCAACAATATTCATACATGCGCAAGTGGGCCATGAATGACGTCATTCGAGGTGAACTGGGCCCACCCATTTCGCGGTCCCAGAGGCAGCGGAAATGTGCGCAAAAGCAGATCAATTGCGAAATCAGGGTGCTAAACATGTCTGACGTCAAAAGTTAGGAGTGCGTAAATTGTGTTGTAATTGGCATTAATGTAAGAGATCCACTTGAATCATGAATTGATTACATTTTGACCTCAAATGTCGTGGAGTATCATCTAAACGATACTAAACGAGATGATGTTGAATGGTTAATTTGAGTTGGTCTCAGCAGTATTGGGTGTTCCGACTTTTGTCAAGGTCATACCCAATGGAACTCTTGGGAGGTATACCTCTAGTTCCTCTTTTTTGCTGTCATTAACTCTTTTAATTTTAATATCATTGCGCGTGTTATTTAAATAAAAATTACGTTACGCTTATTTAATAACAATTGCAGTTTAATATTCATAGAAATGGAAAATTAATTATTTCTGCACAAACCGCACACATTGATTGCAGAGTCTGATTATACGTGTAATAAAACTATTCATGTTGCAATTAACAGATTTATAAATAATTATCGTGATGAGTTATTAACCCGATCACACAGCACATGACCTTTTTCAGGAAAACTTCCTTTTTTCAACGGAAGTTTTAAATGCACGAATGGAAGTAGGAAATACAAAATTACCTAAAGGCATCAGGTTGAAAGTCAATTTCGTATCATTCATTTTTGAAATTTAAAGCTTTTTTTATTGGGGAACTTCAAGTGTAAAACGTAGTCGATTGCCGCCATCAAAAAGCCGTAATTCTTTACTATACTAAAACTAAAATACCATGCAATAAAATAGCGATATTAATTTAATTCATAAAAAAACAAAAAAAAAGTTTTTTTTTTAAAGGTGTCGTTTTTTAAATAAAGAAACGAGGACAATTTTTTTATTTCACATTTTTTTTAAATTTCATGGCACGAATCTGATGTCATACTGCGGTCCTTAACAATTAAGAGAAAATTTAGGCCTATCTAGGTTGAATAGCCCAAAAGTAGGAAAACAGTACAAGGTGAACGACGTTAAAATCACATGATCCCTCTCACAGGATCCTGACGATTCCACAGGGAAATGGTGAACACCGTCTACAGGACTTGGTCTTAGCCGATTTGCACTTGAGATACGACTGCCGCCAGTGAAAACGAAGTGCTTGCATCTTCTGTAAAAGAAGTCGTAGACCTCATCTTTCGGTTCATGACTTTATCTGTCCATCCTCTCTGCCTTCTGGACGATCAATGAACGAGCAAAGAGACATGGGGTTTACTTGTGTCTTGGCGATTAAAATAAGTTGTTAACGAGCCAATAAAATACCTGACAAGGGGCTTCGTCTGTACTCCCATAAATCCAACGGAAATTAGCTAAAAAGTTTTAACAGTGAGTGTAATGTTGTAGGATATTGAATGAATTTGAATGATAAATTTAATGTCACTTTTCAGAGGATGGATCATATTTTCCCAAACAAATAAAAAAGGATGATCATCGTCAGGAAAAAAAAGGTAAGTTATGGAGGATCAGTGCCTTGTTTTCTATCAAATCTCTAGGGGGTTATAATTGAATTCAACTTGCCGGCTAAATCCCGGATTTTCTAGTTGGATTATATTAAGAAAAGATTTGTACTTGAACTTGAGATTTTTTTTTTCTTTCTTTCATCGCACTTTTTTTATACATCAAACGCGAAAATATTTTCTTACGCTCAAAAACGAGACTAAAATATTGCTCTTGTCTGTCCAAATGCCAACTCCCATCGTTTATTAAATTCTTTTTACTTAGATTTTTCTTTCTATCTTGAGTCTTATTTCAACTTTATCATAAAATATTTAACGAAAAGTACATATAATTAAATTCCTGATTTATTGACGACATAGATTTCATTGCTTTTCCCCCTTGCGGTATTTTTCGATTACAATATTGACAGTTTCAATTGACTGCAGATATTTTTATCAGCGTTTTAATTTCTCTCCAATTAATGTGTCGGTTCTCATTTTTAGAGAGTTTCTATTTTTAAATAGTCGAACCTTTCATAATGTTCACATAGAAAAAAAAAATTGTTTTCAATAAACACGTGGTCATACAAGCCAAAACATATCGGAGAAACCAAAGCAACGCACTTCATATTCATTGACACGTGTTTCTACGTAACGAGAATTAATTAGCATCTTTTTATTTCAAACGAAGCCACAGTTTTCCAGCAAGACACTTGAAAAGCGGATGTTCGTAATGTTTACAGTCTCATGTTTGTGAGTAAATCTTCTTTCCGCCTAAAGGTTAAGTCATTCTGTCAAAATAGAATTAAGATATCATGAGCTGATATGTTGGAAAAGATTAAATATTGATAATCTACTGAAAATGGAATTTTCAAACATGGTATTTGCATTTGCCCAGATCAAATCTGATTACAAGTTAACAAGCTTAGCAGTTAGAAGAGAGCGTTGGTATAAAAAAAAGTGAACACTTTACTGCATTTGGTGCAAATAATTCGACGTCACTATTACATAACTGCTACATCAGATGTTTGTTCGACTGCAGGGGAGAAAAATAAATGCAACATCCATTTGTGTTAAAGAGGCAAAAATCTAACATACGGGTATAAGTCAAATTAATTAGCAAATCCAATTTTGTTTATTGTTTTGAGTGCGTTTAAAATGAGTTGATATAAGCTCCGAGCTCTTCAAACAAAGAGATTCAGGAAATTCAGAGTTTGCAAAGGGTTAATTTACATGTACGAGACAGTTGGGGTGTTAGATGTAGATTGGATTCAATGCTCTGCCTTTAATAGGACGGTTTTGTGTGGGGTGACGTCAGATACGAAGGGTGCTCAGAGGAGAGCCAGTGAATTCGCTTATCGCTTTTTTTTCTGGGATGTGTCGCTGAATCATCGGGTTCAAAATACACGAGTCCGAGAGAGAAACTAAAAGGCGTCCATCCTGTCTAACAGCCGTTGTTCACGTGGTGGATGAAGATTTGGTGACGCATGCGCTGGAACAAAGTAGGGCTTTAAAAAAGAGTAGAAAACTATTTTGTCTATTCATGGTCATAAGATTATCGTCGATTTTGTTTTATAGTGGGAATTTTTATTCGATAAAAAAGTTTATACACTTTTATGAATATTTTACGAAAACTTTTGTTATAAGCAACTTTAAAGAAATTTTCCGCTTTAATTTTTCAATTAAAAATTTGTTACTGCGTGTCAAATTAACAATTGATAATAAATAACAAGCTCTTACAAACTGAATTTTTTATCATGAAATACGTCCCCAGTAATTAGTCATTATGAACACATGTTATTGCAATACAAAGTTTCAAAGATTTGCGCAATTAAGTTTTTGTTTTAATTTTTCCCGCATTTAAATAAAAAACGTAAAACGTGGAATGATAAGATTCAGAAATTAAGCAATTTCCAAAATATTTCCTTAGATTTTGAAGAGTGCTAATTGATTCGCAGTTGTGTTGGCCGTGAATGCGGTGCCAACTGCCGCGTGATGTCGCTCGATGTTCTTTCGCTCACACGCAGCCAACCATCGATACCGCCATGTTCTGAACGCGACATCGGAAGCCCATTCTGAGTGCCACACCAAGGTAATGACAGCATTTTTCTCTCCACTTGGATTTACAACATGAATATACACTAACCATTACACTAACCATGATATAACTCGCGTTAAAACCCCGTTCGCCACGTCAATCGGAACGCAGTTGAGATCGTCTGCCCGTGCCTCGTTCATATACCTGGGGAGTGCAGCGTGTGGTTGTAGCGCGACGGAAGCCGATTTCTCAACCAGCTGCTGTGTCTTGATTCTCCTTGCAGCCATCGTCACCTTACCCTCTTTTATAGTTAATAACCCTCTTTTAACATCGTTTCACCTACATTTCTCTTCCTCAACTTTTTCTGCATAGTGCATTTGCACTGCAGGTCAGTCGGGCAAACGACGGGCAAAAAAATTTAGGAGCTCCCAGAGCGTTTCCCGCGGTTTCCGTGGTCCCAGCTGGCCGCACAAATTTGGATAATGAACGTATTATCCGACGTTGTGTTAAATACACTTTGGATAAAAAAAATATAAATCCTCATTAAAACAAAATATCCAAAATCCTTTTCTTTTTAATATAATTTTACAAAAATTGTACCGAAAATTTTAAGTCGTTTTGTGAACATTTTTTTGCAAACATTCATTTTAACCAAGCATACAAAGGGTTGATGTCAAGCGTAGTTAGCGATCAGCTGTTTTGAGGCTGGACTCGTACGTTGTAAAGGGGTTCGTTTCCATGGGTAACCACTGAAGGATGGTGGACAACAAATTGCGTTGCCGCTTGTCCGTTGAGGATTGACCCTCTTTCAATCTTGTAAAGATATACATGACCTTGTTACTAATTCACACGGAGATAGATTCATCTCAACACGATCCTTACATCCATCAATAGAAACGGGGGAGGCAGGCAGGCAAAACGAAGCAAAACGTGTTACGTAAGAACCATTTTACTCGTATTTTTAATACGACGTAATACAAAACCTTACACAACGTCACAAACCACTTTGCAACTCCAATCGAACCCACATCGATTTCATTCATCCAACCCCCAAATTTTAGATGACCAACTTAGATTGCTTCTTGTACAATTAAACGCAGACTACGAAAATGGAACTGATGACGTCACCAGCTCTTTTTAATTCAGTGCAAAATATTTCACTTACCATAACGTCATGTTTTTACATGCAGGCAAATTTATTTTTTTGAGGTCACATGGTTTGCTCTTAAGAAGACCGATCACTTAATTATTACGTAGCAAAATCCAGATGTTGTGGTAACATTTATTGTGTCTTATCCGCGATAAGGGTTTTTATTAAGGCGAAACACATGCCCTCCTTGTATTCAATTTAAAAATTTTTATTTCTTCCATGTTAAAGACGGAAAATTAATACGAAGTAATAACGGTTTGGAAGTTTATAACACGTTTTGAGTGTTAAAAGGGGGTTAGAAAAAAATGTTGGGTGTGTGCAAAGTGTCTGAAACGATATCATTAATCTTCAAATTAAGTCTTAAGAACGGTCTCCTTTTGTCAACTATAAATCAAGAGTGAAAAGTGGATGAACTATATGCAGTGCATTAAACAAGAAAAGAATTAAGATGGTCACAGCTTTTCTTTTTTTTCTTTCTTGTTTACGTGTACCTTAAAAAAGCTAGAAAGAGGGAAAGGAAAGTGGTTTATTGAGTGTTTTGATAGAGTCATTCTCAAATGGGTAAAAAAGAAAGAAAAGAACAGATTTTCTAGTGCACGCAAGAGTTGATTTGTCGGGTTTATACACAATGTTTGTATAGGAAAAGACAAGCAGCGATGGCTTTAGGATAATATTTGAGGATATTTTCCGTTTAAAGGGGATTTAGAGTGTTTCAACTATGTCGGAGGTTGAGATAAAATGAGGTCAAGCTACAGATTAAAGTCGGGACATGGGAATAAAAGTCTCTTTTCTTTCCAAATCCGCAACAATTTTTTAAAATGATTTATTGCAAGTTGACAAATGTTTGGATAGCCCTTTGTGTTTTTTTTTTTAAACTCAACTGGTCGTTTCCTGTCAGAAATCTCTACACTCTTAATTACGTATTTTCAAGTTATTAGTGACCCCGGAAGTCAGTATCATGAGTTTCTCCCCTTCGTTTTATAAATCGTTAAGACTTTATTGTAAAACGAGTGTGGCAAATGGATATCGTGATACAAACAATTTCTTTGAATTGAGCGGTATATCATCCACATGATAGTTTTCTTGGAAAACATTTTCTAGTATTTATTAATCATGTATAAGATGGAAGGAAGTGGCCTCATGGGAAGACGGAAAAATACGCCTGAAGTATGGGATTTCCAAACAAATTTCTCATCAAGGATTGTAATTATTGAGTTTGAACTTTAACCCGGTTAATATCCACGCAGCAACTAGCTGAAAAATATTCGCATTTGTTAATTCACGTGTAGCTGTAAAATAATTATTAAAGCGCCACTTGCGTTGTATTGTTTAACTAATAGGAAGCGTCGTAGGAAATTAATTTCTTTGTAGTGAGTGGTTTCTGATTTGGCCAATGATTGCTTGTTTTTAATTCAAGAAGCAATTTCTGGGAGCCGTTACACGATCGTGTAATAAATGAAATGATTAGTGAAGCGTTCATTTAATGAAGTTGATCATTTCTCGTCAGGAGTTTTGCAATAAAGTACGTGAACTTGAGGATCTCCCAGTTAGGCTTAAAACTTGGTCGAGCGAATATTTTTCGACGTTGACAATCAGGATGTTGTATGATGGTACTGTTCGTTTGTCACGTTTTATATACCTTTTCCTGTGTTTTTTTATTAGATCAAAGATGTTAGAAGTCACATACATTCGAGTCGATATAATTAAGAGTCGGCGATAAAAGACGGAACGTAGAAAGGTGACGATGATTTGCTCGATCAGATTGGGTAGGACGTTTAAGGTGTTTCGTACACGGTCAATTGGACAGTGTATTGTTCTTTATGTTAGAGACTCCTCGTGATGAGCAATAAGAGGTGGCTACGACCACAATTGGTGCGTTGCAAGGGCCAAATGTCGTGTCGGCAGCATCGAGAGAAATGCAGGAGGGGTAAAGCGAGCTGATAACGGTCTTCTTTGGTTTCTGCTATATAAAAGCCACTTTATTCCTCACACTGGGACGGTTGGTCGAGAGCCAACTATTGAACTTCTTTTGTGGTAGGTTGCACATTAGAAATGCTCAAGACTACGGTCTCAGCAGATTTGCCTGAGCAATTGCAAGGAAGAAGTGGCCGAGAGATGATGTTGATGGCGTGAATGAAAAGAGCGAGATGGTAGGTGCATTGTGTCAATAGCAATTGGCAGGAAACGTTTGTTTTCTTACTCGCTGCTCATGAGGTTATATGGGGATTGACATGTTAGTTGGTTTGTGTTTTCTCTCTTGTCAATTGTAACGTGATTACCCGTGCTCGCAATCCCTGCCTCAATGCGTCGTCTCTTTTTTCCGGGTTATGAAATTAGGCTTCTCTACTACCAACCCATCTTTACTTGATGTCTTCAACTCGCGTCTCAAGTGAAGCGTGTTTTTTTTTAAATCTGTTAATAATTGTTTTTCAAATGGAGAATACATTTTTTTTAGAAAAAACTTTTTCTAGAAAAATTTTATGTAGTAAAAGATGAATCGAAAAGAAAAATTTTGAGAAATTGCAACTTTGACTTTTTACTTCTGTTTGCGCATGAATTATACATAAGTTTTAACTTCACCGCCTCTTACTACTTCCAAGTTCTACAAAAGAGAGATTGGATTTTTATTTATTTTTTTCCCTTTTTTATATAAAGAAAGTCCATCTCCTTAGGTTTATTTGCTCTGCTTTGATTTTTTGAAATTCGTACATTTCATACGTATCTCTCCAGCATTCTCTTTTGCTTCGACTTCCTTTTTTTTCAATTTTTCCATCACCTATTTTGAACTGAGGTTGAATTCCTTCCCTTTGCAAAAACCTTTTTATGCCCTTCTTTCGTCTCATTTTTTCTCAATGCTCCAATTTTTTCCCAAACGGAACTGAGAGCAATTTTCTTAGCCCGTTTTAACTTACAAGATATTATAAGGTAAAAAGCAGGCAATAATGTTGTAGCTACGAGTCAAGTTATGAGCTTGATTGAAATACATGGCGGTTGGCAACGTGATTTTGGTGTTTGGTATTCAGTGACCTGACTCCCGTCTGCATCGATTGGGTGCGGGTTGGAAAACGGTGGTTCTTGCCATCGTCTTGTACTAGTCCAACTTTACGTTCTGGTCGTGAGCAGACACATCTTGTCACGGCTTTTCTACCGACTTGTGCTCGTTACAGTTCCCGCTGTATATATTTGTCAACGGGAGGCTTAAGACCGGACTTGGTTTTGATGGAATGGGTTTTACTCGTCTGGATACGAGCTTTGTTCGCTCACTACCATCATAACCAGTACGTTGTATTATGATACAGACATTCGTTTTCCGTTGAGTCTTTTCGGTTCAGCTTTCTTTGACCAATATAGACTTCAGTTAGTTAAAGGTGTGTAATTATCTTGGTGTAGGGAAATACTTTGTTTCTTTTTTTATCTTTATTTCTTTCGCCACTTGGGTGCGTGGATCGATAATCTTGTGTATCTATAGAGCCATAGTGGAAACATGCATTTGCCAATGGCCACGGATATAAAAAAAAGCACTCGTGTAAAAAAAGTTCACGCAAAGATGGCTTTAAGACCTCTGCTTTATGCTTTGGTTTAAGGTTGTAAAATCTTTTTTTTTACAATTTTTAAGTCTTTTCTTTCCATTTTTTCCTTTATAGTTGAAATATTGTAGTTGATAACTGAAATCGATTTTCGTTCGGTGTGGTAATATAAATAAAGTATTTTTCGGTTTCGGTTTATATTCTTGTATAAAAGAATAAATTTGATGGTTTTGTACAGATACCGTCACCGGAAATCATGTTAAAAAATTTTTTTGACTTTGTAATAAGCGTGAAAGAAAGGTTTTTTCATTCAAGTTTGATAGAAATCTTATCGTAGAAGAGTGTACAATGGGAAAGAGAACAGTTGGACTATTCTATGTCATTGTGTCTATTTTATTTATGTCTTTTAACCTACTGAACCAAATTGCTTGAAATTTTTGGCAATGACAGGGTTTAATTCCTAAAAAAAGGTGAAGAAATTAGAGAGATTATTAACGGGATGTCAAGTGATGACAGGATTTAAAGATTGACACGTTTTATTCATAAAAAAATTAGTTGACAATTAAGGATAAAACAGCCGTAAGTTGTTAGTTATTTCAATGTTGGAGTTTGAATAAACATTTGTATTGACTTGTCATACATAATATTGATATTAAATGTAGACTCGGTTTCATTAATGTGCAATTGTGTTTGCTCGGAATTGTTTAATTTACACGTTTAAACTTTTATTATGTCGATGTATGGTCAGATTTAGATGTTAAACAAGAGGCTTTTTGAATCGTGGGATTGACGTTGATTGTCTTCGGTTCCGTGTTGGAAAGCAGTAAATCGTGTATAATTAAATGGCAAATTCTTTTGCTTGATGGCATCTAAATTGGATAGAAGATGTCGTCGAGTTAATCTCGATGTATACTCATTAACAGATTTGTATAGGTTTGCAACTTAATTATAATTAGGATTTGATTTAGATGCAAACTCAATGAGCTTTATAGTTTTTGGGTGTGTCGTGCCTCGTTTTATTTATTCCATATTTTTTTTTCTCTCCCACTCTTCGCTTATTTCTTTTCCTTTACTTTTTTTTTTCTTCCTGAAAAACTGGCACAGAAAACTAGAAAAGGATAAGGAATTTCCCCTCTGGAAATTGAGATATTTTTTTTCTAGTTGCAGGGTTTTTGATAAGAACTCAAGTGACAACACTGAGGATTTTTCCAGTTGTCGCCATATGTCGAATGTTATCTCTCAATTCAGATTAATTTTTATTTTGTTCCTTAATTTTTTTTTCTTCAAGCATTGATGGTTTGAATCGTAATAGAATTTTCACTTATTTCTTTTTGCGATTTAAAATTTTATTTTTTTTTTTTTTTTAAAGATTGTAATCAAAGCCTAACCTTTAAAATGGTTTTATCGTATTTGTTAAGTGGAAATTGGGTAAGGAACTTTTTTTATTTCCCAACTCCTCCCCTCCTTACAAAGTAAAAAAAATCTAATTACTGAATTCCTTATCGCTTAATAGTTTTAGGATTAAAATACCGAATCAAAAAATATTTACAAAAGGGAGGTGAAATTTTTTTTTTTAAAAAACGAGGCTAATTTCACACGTGTATTTATTTTTCTCAATGGAATTTTTCCATGTTTAATAGTTGGTTTAATTGAGGAATTTACTCAGTGCTTTCGTTGAGTAAATAAAATATTTTAAGGGGAAAATTTTTTTCTCCAAAACTGAATCGTCATTTTCATTTTGAAACTTTGTGAAGAAAATGTGAAACTCATGATTCTCCATTCAAAACGGAGAGATGAAAATTGCACCTAGTAAAATATAGAGAGAGGAAAAATCCCTGTATAAAAGACACTGCCATTATTTTTTTTTGTGCTTACGTTCAGCACTTTTCACCCAACATCGGAATTCACAGCTTGACCCTCTAGCATAAACAGAATGGCAATTTCTGAAAGAGAGGGTCCACGAGCACGCGCGGACACGAGGCCATTGTCGAACGGAGCAGGTGATGGCCGAAACACGCCCGAGGGGTAGAAGTGTAGGGATGGAGTGGGTAGTTGGACACGAGGCCCCAGTCCAAAACTTCCTCTTAAGTGCATCGTTATGCAATCGAAATGAATGCGAGAGGATTATAGCTGCGGGCACAGCGTTCACCAGGTTCCACGAGGCTCCCAGAGGTTACCCGCAAATGACGTCGTTTAAATTTCCGATCGTTGACATTGTGTTTTCCTATTGTTAAAACTTTTTCTAACCGTCCCGTGATCCGTATCGCCAAGGTCGAGCTGGTAAGCAAGATGTGCTGTTTTTCTTTTACTCAGTTTTATAATTCTTTTAAAAATTGAAGAATAATTTTCGGAAATTAATTATTTCCCCCCCTCCAGGAGAGAAAGAAAAAAAAAAGTTTTTGTATCCGGTGAGTTCCCCTCTTTTCTGGAAGTTAGTGTAAGGGGAATAGTAATTTGTAGCGAGTTGTAAAAGGGTGTGTAAGTGTTTTTACTTGCAATTCACGAATTTCAAGTCGCTTGACTCAAAAGGCCTTTGCTCCATGTTTTGCTCTCTCGGGAGTCAATAACCTGATTCACAGTAGATTGTGGGCCAAACGTATTCTGAGTGGAAAACTCGCTTGGAACAACAACATGACGAGCTAAATGTGAAGACACCTTTCGAGCATAGGTGATAAAAACTCCAAGTTCCCACCAGTTGAGGAAAACGTGTCTTCACAACTAACCATTGAAAGAAAGAAAAAAAAAAAAAAAAAGAGGGTTGACAAGTAAGCCGTTCTTCCTGCATTGGATTTTCCCCGGCCGTCGGCCGTCTTCCCGCCCAACTATGGACTCAGGAGCACCAGCTGCTGCTGCTGCTGCTGCTGTTCGTGACTCCCCCTCCTTCCCTTTGAGACACCCCTCGATTACGTGCGCAGCAATCGGCATCAAGTTGTGCGTCTCGCTAGGGAGTCGCTGGGAAAGGTAAGGAAACGAACGTGTGTTAAGGTGTGATGACGTGTCGTTGGTGTGTTTGTGCTGTTGGTTGTGTCTGGTCGTTAGTTTTAAGTGGGAGAGACACGTTTCAGCTGTAAAGTGAGGTTTGTATGAAAGACGGGGAGAAAAGGTTGCTTTCACGATCTTGAAGTGGGGAAAAGGGGAGACTTTTCGTGTGAAGGGAGATGAGTTGGTCTGTCAATAGTTGTCTGGCTGTTTGCCAGTGTTTTGATTGGTAATTGGAGCATACGACACGTTCGATGCTACAGCTGATCGTTTGGGTCGTCAATTAGAAATGCATTTGTCTCTGGAGACTTCATTCAATGTTGGTTGGATTAATTTTAATAGGTGTTTTGCGCGTTTCAAGCAGATTCACTGATTAGCACGAGGTTTTAATCCTAATCTCTTTCTTCGATCATTTCAGAATTTATTTTTACTTTTTTTTTTTTTTACGGTTGGAAAAAGTTGGTGGTGTTGTTTTAAGGTAATTTCCCTGAGTTTTACGACTGTTTTCGATGATTTATGTGTATACAAACATACGTCAAGTGGGGAAATTTGATGTAGGGAAACGAAATATATAGTTTTTCTTATGTAGTTTTTCCTACTTTTTATATTTTAAGGCTGTTAGAAAACTGACTTGTCACGTGTGAGGCGTGTGTAGGTGATAAGAGAAGAATGAATCATTCATTGGTGAAATTTTTATCCAGTGATATATCGCTGTTTCTTTTTTCGTCTATAAACTTCGCTTCTCTCTTTCTCTTCACTTTACTCATCGATATGCATGCATATATGGATTTTGGTTGTACAGTGGATGCACATTGTAAAATAGAGATGAAAGAAAGGTGAAAAAAGTAGGTTTTATTCCCTTTTTTTTGTCGTTCCTTTGAAGTTAAGATCGGGGTTGTTGAAGCATGAAGTTTGCATTTTTGTTTTATCTTTTCCTTAATTTTTTTCTCTCTTCTGCTCGCTAATGGAATTTTCGTTGGCCATTTCGTCATGCTGGATGACACATTTTTGCGTTCACAAACCACACGTCATTTTATGTTTTAACTAATGATTTAATTGGGGGAAAAACTATTGTTTTGGTGATTAGGGAGATTAAAAGTTATTTATATTCAAATTGATTTCATAAAATTTTATTTAATCAACCTTTTTTTACTGTATTGCAGGGAAGGGGTTGAATGGTCAGCCCTGAAAATGCCCTTTACATCGACGATGGACAATAGCAAAAGCAACGATGGAGTCAAAGGTGGAAGCTGTACAAGTAACGCTATCGTTTCATCAAGCACAGTTGGTGCCCTAAATGCTAAGAGAATTGACCCAAAACGAATCAACGGAACGGGGTGTGGGAAGAATACGGTTGGTTCGTCATCCACTGGTGGTAACAACTCAAGTTCCGGTGTACAGAAATCGTCGCTCGGAACGAATCAAGCGAAGGAAGTTGGTCAAGATGGTGGTGGTGGTAGTGGTGGTGGGAAGAAAAAGATGAGTGCTCCTGGGGTCGAAAAAAATAAGAAAACTAGTGGTAAAGTTGAAGGAAAAGTGAACAAATCCAGTGGTGGTAAAGAAGTGAAGAAATCCCCGAAAAAGGTTGTTGCAAAAGTTGATGGAAAAAAGAAGGGAAGTAGCAGGGAAAGTTCACCTGTCAAGAAAAAAACAAGTGAAGGAAGCGGTTTGGTCAAAAAGAAAGCGAGTGGGAGTAAAGGAAGTGGTGGCAAACGAGAAGGGAAGAGTAAAAAGGGAGTTAATTTAGATCAGAAGGGTAAAGTATCCAAAGTGCAGTCGAGTAAGCATAATAAGCAATTGGCCGCTAAGAAGGCTTTAAAGGCACTCAAGAGCATGTTCGGCTTTTGGAAAGGACCGCGGTTGAGGCGGATGGCTAGTCTAAATGCACAAGCGAAGGTTCACATTTTGTACGAGAATGAGGGGAGAAATATATGCTCCGATAGCGATACGAATGATAAAGAATCAGTTTCAAAGAAGGGGAAGAGCGGAGGAGGAGGAGGAGGTCAGAAACGAAGCGTCGAACCTGATGCAAGCGAGAAGCAAACTCCGAAGAAGAAATGCAAAGTGGACTCGACAGTCGTGAGAGAAGTTATTACGTGTCGGCGAATGGCTAGTTTGAATGCGCAAGCGATTCTTGCGGCCAGTTATTCCCCAGATAGACCGAGGAAAGTTAAAGTGGAAATTGACGGCGGTAAGAAAACGGAGGAAAGTAGCAGTGCGACATCTCCGGCAGACAAGTGTAAAAAAAACTGTTCCGGCGTTAAAAATGTAGACGGGAAAGGAAAAGCAGCCAAAGGCGCTACCAAGAAATGCAGCGTAAGTAAATCGAAGACGGTGCAAAAACAGTCGGTGACAGAGAAACAAGTTCAAAAGGAATGCAAAAGGCCTCCTGTCGAAACGAAGAACGACAAGGACAACAGGGTGGAGAAGAAAGAGGACACTTCAGAAGTGACCATAACGGGCGTTTATATTAATCCTAATGCGAGTATTTGTATCTCGCGTATTCATACGTTCAAACAGTCACAGACGTTCTCACCTCCACCGTCCCCGCCTCCGAGTCAAGGCCAAACGTCTGTCCATTTAACGCCCCCGCCGCACATCGTGGCTGGTGGCGTACTCCATTCGGCCACTCATCTGCCAAGTGGGATTTATTCTTTCTCCAATTCTGTGCTGTCAACTTCGAGCTCGCAAACGTATCCACTAAACGGGTTGGCAAATTCCATTAGTAATTTGCCCCTCGTTAATGTTGCACTTCCGCGTCATTATGGAAACGCTTATGCTGTACCCCATTACGGACCTTCTGGCCCTATTACCTACGCTCCTGGTAAATAAAGCGACAACTCAAATTTCTAGAGTCATTTATTTTTGGAATCTCCTTTTTTTTTTTTTCTAGGATATTTTCAACCTGCCGGCCCATTGATCCAAACTCTAACGACTGACCCTTGCCTTATCCATAAACCTGTTCCATATCATCCTCACCTGCAACCAGCATCTCCTGCAATTTACTCTCAAGACCAGTGCCATCCCACTCCTCCTCAAACAGTTCAGTACGATCCTCATCCGACTCCTCCGTATTCAACTCAGTCGTGTGCCCAATCCAAATGTGCGGCTGTTCAACCGGTGCCACCTTCTGTGGGTCAATTCTCCCAGGACAGATGTAATTCACATCCGTCGCCTCAAGAGGGACTTTTCCCCGAACATTGCCCATCTGATGGCGGGGGACGTCAACCCTTTCAACACATGCAAGACGCATTTCAAGCTGCGGCTGCTAATTTCAAGAGTCAGTTTGCCGATTCAAAGGCGTGTCCTCCGGCTCCGACGTTGCACATTCAACCGAAGGAGGAATGTGTTGGTGACGAGGAGCCGCCTTTGAAACCGCCAGTGTTGATTCCTGTGAAATCGTTGTGTGCTGCAAGTCCAAAGGATGTGTCGACTAAGTGTGTGGTCACCGAGGATGACGGTGTGAAATGCGGTCAAGTTGAGGAGAAAGTTGTGAAGAAGGAAGGGAAGAAAATGGTGATCAAGAAGATTCTTAAAAAAAGTCGGACTGGTGGCGGTAACTTCGGTGCGAAAGTGGATTGCCGACGACTGCGACAGGAAGTAAACAGCCTGTGGCAACACAAACTCGATCGACTTCCACGCGGTCGCATCAAGTTACTGCGAAGTGATGTAAGCTTGTTGAAGCAACGCCGGCGACCAGAGTCAACGACGACAACTGGGTCTTCCGAGGGCGCAAGACGCGAGTGCTTAAAAGAAGCGCGGGCGCTCTTAAAGAAGTCTCACGGACCAGCATCACGAGTTCGTTCCATTACTGTGAGTGGAAGCAAAAAAGAGGAAGCTAACACCAAGGTTAAAGATCAACGAATTGCTACAAAACGTAGTTCGGTTGTGGTTAAAAATGATAAATTTATGGGCGTGCCGTCCTATCTGCGTCCTGTGGTCAAGTTGAAGATGTTGAAAAGGATGCCGCGTTACTCCAATGGCTGGGCTTGGGAAGGTGAACCTGTTAAGCAGTTGGTACAATTTAATGTGAGTTTTAAGACGTCTTTAAATTTTTAATTACTTTTAACTTATACATTTTTACTTTAAATTTCAGAATGATGATCCTCCCATTATGCGGACATGTTTTCCTGCCATGCGACATATCGAAGGCGATATAATTCGTGTGCGGGATTGTGTTTTACTCAAGTCGGGACCGCGAAAAACCGACTTGCCATTCGTTGCGAAAATTGCTGCATTGTGGGAAAATCCTGATGATGGTATGATGTTGTTTTGGTCAGGTTTTGAACAGTTTAATTGTCGTCTTTTTTTTTTTTTTTTTTTTTTTAAAGGTGAAATGATGTTAAGTTTACTGTGGTATTATCGACCAGAACATACTGAATTTGGTCGTAAGCCTTATCACATGGAAGATGAAATTTTTGCTTCCAAACATAAAGATATCAACAGTGTAGCTTGCATTGAGGACAAATGTTATGTGCTTACGTTTAATGAATACTGCAGGTAGCTGTAATTGAATGTAAATATTGGTAATGTTTACTTACAATTTTGCTATTTAAGATATCGCCGTCGTGTTCGATTAGTTGATGAGAATCTTCGTCTTAATACGTCGATGGTTCCTGACCCTGAGGATGGATATTTACGCAAAGATCGACAACCGCTCGGTTACGTACCTCCCGACATGGTATTTTTTTGTCGCAAAGTGTACGACTTTCGTCAAAAGCGCATTTTGAAAAACCCGTCCTGAGAGATACGGGAGATAATGGTTGCACAGTGGGAAATAAATTTTTGGTTCAGTGTCTTGTCAACCAAATACTTAAACTAATATACGATGCTTTGCCTTAAAATAAATGCGAGTGGTGAGAAAAGGCAGTATGAAAAAAGTGACATTTGTAATGATCGGTTAATTTTTCTCCTGGTTTTTCTCCACTTGATGTGTGATTTGTAATGCAAGTCATGTGGTGTTTTAATAGATTTCAATTTTCCGTTTCCCTCATCTCCGTTTGTTTGTATGTAATAAAGCTGCCCACTTCATTTAAACTGTCATGAGTTTATGTTCAAATAGAAGTTAGTAATAATTAAGTAGATAAAAAATGCAAGCATTTATTTAAAATTAAAAAAAAACAAGTAATAATGTTTTTAAGTAGTTAATTAATTTGTATTAGAATTAGACGCAACTTCTAAGTATTACTCTTATATGGGTTTTATCGTGTGGCAATGCTCTTCCATGCATTTAAAAAATTAATTTTTAATGAAATTATTGTACACGTTGCAGTTAGAGATATTCTGATGATTTCGAAAACTTGTACTCGTTTAACTGCATTTCGCCTTATATTATTCGTAAGAATTAACGATTATAATATTAATTTTAAAAAAATTGCTGTGATGTGAATTGAATTTGAATTATTTTAGACACTTCAGATTCGATTCCTTTTTTTTTATATTAATTTCTTCAACCACAGACTACTTCCCATTTTCAAGTGTTACTTAGCCTGATGACAATTTTCTCACGTTGAGTGAAATTGGAATTAAAAATGGACAAGAATTAACTTAATGTGTACTATGTACAGAATTGGACCATGAACATTATTTGAGTAAAATGTCACTAACTTTTTGGAACTTAAATTTCAACAAACAAGTGGGAACATTTTTGATGGTTGATATCAACAGTATTAGATTTAAAAATTCAGTCATAGATGATGGTTTTTCTTTTGCTTTTTGTAGGCGTCGGAGTTTTAACTTTTTTTTTTCTCCCTATTGATGACACTACAGTTTGTAAAAAAAAAAAAAAGAGTAATTGTACATTTTATATCATGAAAATTCCCTTTTGTTATAAAAATACCAATATGGAATTTTCTTTTAATATATAAAAGTTTTAATATAAATATGCGAATTCCAGTCATTGCTTTGTGCTTGATAAGCATTTAATTTGATTAAATATTAAAATAATTTATTTTTAATTGAAGGTAAATGTGAAATTAACTACACCCTATCATATTTAAGTTAAATGTTTTTTTGTCTTATTATACTGTGCACCAATGCAGTTAATGAACTAGCTGAAATATTATATAATAAGGTTTTTAAATTAAGTTCTTCCGAGAAATTATGAGAACAAACGAAAAAAAAGGAGAAAATAAATATTTTTTATAGATAGATGATGAATATATCTTTAGTCAGTGTTTTTTTGTCTGTAAAAGGTGCATATCAAAGATGTGTGTGAGAACAATTACGTAATGTTGAATTTTTCCTGTCAGTTATAGTTTTTGCACAATTATATATTTAGTTTTATTTTATTTGCACATTGTGTGATTTTTTTTTATTTTTAAATTTAAATTTTTAAAATTGTAAAGTCCACCGTTTTAGGAGATTTCTAGATTAAATGGAATTGGTGACAGATTTGTGGGAAATTTATATAGTTCTATATCTTAGGGCCATTTTAAATTTTCGAATATTTGCTTAAGAGAAAGATTAGTTCAATTTTAGGGTAGGAAATTTGGCCTTGTCTTTGTGCATAGTTCAAAATTAAGCCATGTCAATGTGCCTAAAATTAGACCGTTCCTTTTGGGTCATATTTATTGTAAAATGTTGCTGCAAGTAACTTGTAATTCCTTTTTTAATGCCCAATATTTGTTTACATGTAAAGACACTTGTCTAAATGCCTGCTTGGAAAAAAATACCCAGAGTACATTTTAAAAAAAAAAAATTCCCAAATTTCTTGACTAGAGTAATGTTGCTCGAGTGGATTATTTGATGTATATTTTTAGTGAATGATTGTACTTGGAGTCGATGAATAGAATGTGTGTTTGTGTTGATGAAGAATGAATAATGTGTGAACTTTATTTTACATTGATTATAATTCATTACAGTTGGTTCAAATTTACACAATTTCAATTTTCAACAACCTTAATAGTCTAATCCAAGTAGATAACTTAAGATATACAAAAATTTGTGATAGTACATTTTACATTTTTTTATATTTTAAATAGTTTCTAATTTACAACATTTCTAAATTTTTTGTATGAAATAACGAAAATACATCAATTTATATTCTTGAAATATTCTATATTATCATTCTATTTGTAAGCAAAAAATTCTAAAAAATTTGATAAATATAGAACATGAAGTTAAGCTGATGCTAGCACATTATCGCTTTTTTGAGGTGGCCTTGCTGAAAACGTGTTGATGTGTTAATTCAGGTAAGTGATCCTATCTTTTTTTGGCAGGTCTTTACAGCAAGATGCTGCAGAAAGCAGAAAAAAACTTTGAATATAGAACCTATTTAACAGAAAGCATGATATCCCACCGTTTGTTTTACTGTAATAAAATGCAAATTAATTTCGTTGCGTAAAACATAAAAAGCTAATGCACATAAAGCTTCAGTGCAGTTCTTTCTGAAGAAAAATGTCAATTTTAATTTATTTTACTTGTACTTCCCGCTTTTTCTTTCAGCATATCAGTGTTTTTGAATATGTGTTTGATTACTCCCGCCCTCTATGGTTAAGATTTAGTATCTTCCACTTCCGTTGCGGGATGAATCAGTCGGTCTTGATCACAGGCGAACGCTGTGGGCATGGAAGACTGGCGAGCTCTCAACTTCCTTCGATGGTTATGAATTTATAGTAATGGTCCAGTTAGCTGAAAGGACGGCAGCGGAGCACGGGTAACCTTGTACAAACGGCTACAAATCGATTTCTGGCACAGCTGGAATGGCGAATGTCAAAGTCGCAGTGCGAGTTCGCCCACTCAGTCGAAGGTAATGTCTTAAAATTTCTGTTACAAGCTCGTCCTCTGTAACCTTGGTTTGCTATTTAATTTTCTCTCATTTTTATTTTGATGTTATGTAACGAGGGAATTGAAAAGTGACGGTCTATTTGATGACTGTTAAAAAGCAAACTTTTGTAAGTAAATACGCTGGTGGGATGTTACCTAATTATTTGGGAATTCCTATTGAGTCATACATAAGAAAATGCTTCAATTTTCTGTATTTCGGTTTCAATTTATAGATTTTATTTCGCTTTCATTTAGTTTTAACTAATGGAATGAATTGGTTAAAATATTCTATCGAGTAGTGTTTTCCCGCTTTGCTTTACTCCTGGGTAATGCAGGAAAAATTGATTGAATAACATTTAGCATAAACAAAGAGAGATTAATCCAATAAAATTTGTATTTACAGAGAAGTGGAATCAGGAGCTGAGGTTATAGTAAACATCAATGGTGACACTACAAGCATTACGAACTTAAAAGTAAGTAATTTGGAAAAATCCATTCATTTACCATAAGATAAGTTGAATGACTCATTGAACGACATTGAATCCAAATTGTAATTTGGACTTGTTAACCTTGGGAGGGTAAAATTTTCAGTTTCCAATAACTGCACCTGCTTTTATTGAACACACAAAAACCAGTTAAATTATTTTCTTAATCTCATCTAGGTGCCAGAAAACTCAGAGGCCGATAGCAGAGAAAGAATTCGTCATTTTGTGTTTGATTTCTGCTACTGGTCAGCAGTGCCAACTGATGCTCATTACGTCACACAAGAAATGGTCAGTGTTATTTGCTACACTTGGTAAAATTGCATTTTTGTTCCATCACAAAAGTAAACTCGTGAACAAACTGAATTCTTTACCTAAAAATAACATGCTGACACAAATAGTAAGAAAAATAGTTGAGAAATAACTTCATGTTACGTGATTTCAAACACAGGAATTTAATGAGTGCTCATTCCTAAACATAAGCCTGTTGAGATAGGCCCTCTCCCTCTCTTAGGGTGGGGGATATTTACAATATAATGGGATATTGAACAGCTGTTTTACATGTGAAACTCCCTCTTGCGTATATAAGAGAATGAAGCAGCTGCTGCAGCTGCCAACTGGATAAAGTGGGACAAGTTTTGTCACCCATTTTGAATACATTAAAGTATGGGTAAAAAAAGTATACATTTTGCATACGAATCATTTTATTATAACTTGACGCTATTGAAGAATAAACAAAAACTCGTAATATAAAAAAATGAATACATCAGTATCTCATATTGAGGTCAGTTGATTTTCATATAAAAGCAACGTCAATTTGTGATTGGTTTTGTGCAGGTGTGTCCTCTATATTACACCTGTATTGAAATAATGGGTTTAGAAAAAAAGTGAAATCAATAAATTTTCACTTGTTATAAGGTGTCAGGGCGTTCCTTAATTCATTCAATTGGGGTTGAAAGATAAAAAGCTTTAGTCACTCGTTAAATCAAAAAGTCGGTTCTTATTTTCTGCTTGCAAGGGAAATAATTAGTTGACACTGCAGGATGCTTCCTGCCAAGAACACGCGCTGAATTTCCCAGTAAATTGAGTGACAGTTTTTTGTTTGGGGTAATGAAGAAGAACTGTGATGGGCCGAGACCCTTGACGGGTATTTGTCACAGTGATTGAATTTGTTGCCTTAGAATGCTATCAATCATTCAAAAAAAATGTGCTAGAAAAGTTTTTTTTATATTTCGTTTTGAGTTGCTCAGAAAACTTGTGCTGTAGTAAAGACCTTGAGCAGTTATTGGTGCCGCTAGTGAAATCCCTATTCCGAAACTAGGGCTAAGTTCATTTAAATTGGCTGCAGACACATGCACTAGTATTGCTTGTTTTCATGTACAGTCTGAAAAGGATGAGTCATCACAGTATCAACTTCCTTCTCCCCCTCTTCGTCAAGGGAGTTGCTTTATAAATTACGCGTTACTATAAAAAATTTTCTTATCGAATTTTCAATTTTATAATCGTAGAAAGATAAAAAAAAATGCTACTTTATATAAAAAAAATGAATTCGGTTGTGTTTAATTTTATAATATTTCTTGGGAATTTATTTCTTTTTTAGATGGAATATTTATCATTTCCAAATTTAAAGTCGTTTGCAAATTTTGAGTCTCAGGAGTGAGTATTTTGTATTCAAAAGTGTTTCGTATATGTATATCATGTCGACGAAAAAGTAATGGAATAAAATTTGCGGCTGATAAATATAAAAACCTTGACATTTGCATTATAGATACACATTGCCGAATTTTGAAGCAGATGCTTGTACGGAATTGCGTGATTACATTTAAAGGAAATGGATTCCAATTTGTTTGCTTACACGAGAACTTATTTAAAAAAAAAAAAACAACTGTGATAGTTCATGTCTATTACACCCCCAAACAAACTCACTTGGAAAAATACTGTCATCCTACAATAATAAAACAAAATTACCAAAAAAATAAACAACTTTTTATTACTGTTAATTTCGAGGAAGTCTGACAAGCATACTCCGAAACCGGAAGACTTAAACCACGTTATATATAAAAAAAAAATTGCAATTCCATGGGCATTTCTTTATGTGCTGATGATCTTTTGGCAACACGCCCAGGATGTTGACCTCCCAAGAGCTTATGAGGTCTAAAGAGTAGGTGGGCTGAGAGACTAGAACTAATTCTAACTCCTAGGCATATTTAAGATGGAACGCTGTCTTCTATAAATGGAGTGTTAATCATTCATGATACCGCCTAGTTGAATTTCGTGAGTGCTTATTAGTTTAGATTAAAGACTAAAATTAATCAAAGGTGGAAAGGATTCGTGTTATGCATGGAATTACATTGGAATTCAATGGACCATCCTTTAAAAAAATGTTTATGGTAAAATTGATGTAATTCTACCTCATTCCCTTACTATAATATTGGGATCTTTCCATTGAAAGGTCAAGAGTGATGCTGGGATCTCTCTGATCGATGCTCTGCTTTTGTTTACATTACAAATTGTAGGGAAGTTAGGTAGTAAATTAATTTGTAACGGTAATGAGCCGTATGAGGTGACATTAATGGGTTTAGTTCTCTGGAATTTCCTATTTTTCTAAACTGAAATGTAATTTTATTGACAGATATTTAACGAACTGGGTACGCAGGTGTTGGAATCTGTCTTAGATGGTTACAACGCTTGTATATTGGCATACGGGCAAAGTGGATCTGGGAAGACGTACACGATGATGGGCATGGCTGTAAGTATATGCAAATATTAACCTTTATTGCGGTTCGGTATAAAACGGGTGCGGGTATTTTTCCCATGGAAATTATTTTTAAAGGAACTATGGGAAGGAAAATTAGTCTTTTGTTAAGATCCAGGAAGTAGTATTAGTCGTATGAAGGGGACAAAATAATAGGATCATGAGGCAGAAAGAAAAATGAATAACGTGATTAGTCACACGCATGACTATGAAGCACAGCCTATTTACTAATGAGGCTAAACTGAGTGAAATATTTGGGTTTTGGTTAACGAATGGTTGATAAAGTATTGGGAGGTCTTATCATTAGTTTTGTTTATTTTATGAATGTTTTGAGTCATAATTACTTGTTTATTTCAGGATGAAATGGGCTTAATTCCAAGAATTTGCGAGGTGAGTTTATTGAACTTGTTGTCCCTGCTTGGAGAAAAAAAAATCGATAGTGATGAGTGGATGAAAGTAGAGGCTGTGAATGCGATTACTTTAAGTGTATAAGGAGAATTTAATTTATTTGATTGAAGTTTGATATTTCTAAAATCAGGAAATTAAGTTTGTGGTTTTTTAATTGCAGAATTTATTTACTAAAGTATCAGAAAAAAGCAGGAAGAAAGTGACTTTTCGTATTGACGTTAGGTTCGTGAGATTTAAAATTGAATGAAATATGTTGTAACAAGGTTTTTTTGGACACAGCTTTTTAGAAATTTACAACGAACGCGTGTGTGATTTACTGCAAAATCCTTTTCCACATAAAAATCGAGCTAATCTTAAGGTGCGCGAACATCCTAAGCTGGGGACGTACGTTCAAGGTGAAGTATTGAACTTTTAAAATGAGTTAATTAAAAATTGTAGTAACGGGGATTAATTTTTATAGATTTAAGTAAGCACGATGTACCTGACTTTCAAACTGTTCTGTCATTGATTGAAAGAGGAAATCAAAACAGGTAATTAACGAAAAAAATTTTAAAACAGTTTCAAGTTTATATCTTTTATTTGCTATAAAAGTTGATTTCCCTAAGGAAAAATGTTGAATTTAATTTTGTAGGAGCGTTGCATCTACAGATTCACACTCACGCAGCAGCCGGAGTCACGCAATTTTCACTATCAATTTCACTCAGGTAAAACGTTGACTAGATTTTTAATTTATCATTAGTCATCGATTTTTTTCCACGCAACTCCCTCTTAACTTATTCAATAATTCATGTATGAAATGACAGGCGTGCCTGGATGCAGAAATGCCGAGCGAAATTGTCAGCAAAATTCATCTGGTGGATTTAGCTGGAAGGTGTGTTTATTGTCTGCGCCCTTTATGTATCCGTATTGATTATTAATGACGTATGTGCTTGAATTATTTTAATAGCGAAAGAGCCAGTATTATATTTAACAGAACACGTTTAAAAGAAGGGTCGAATATAAATAAATCTTTAGTAACTTTAGGAAATGTAATCTCTGCCTTAGGTGAGAAGATTTTAAGATTTTCAATTTGCTTCCTTAAAAAATTAATTAACTTTTATAATCTTAGCGGAAAAGAGTTTATCAACCTGGAGTCTTGACAGTTTGGGCTCGACTTACAGCTTAGAATCCATAGGATCAAGTCCTGCAAGCAGCCCTCGTCGGATGCGTCAACCTTTTGTGCCTTATAGAGATTCAGTTCTCACTTGGTTGCTCAAAGATTCATTGGGCGGCAATTCAAAAACTATTATGATTGCCAGTAAGTGGGATTTTTATAATAAAAGTTTGGAATAATATTCAACTGTTTCACTAACTTTTATAATTATTTACATATTTATTTGTAGCCATTTCACCCGCCAGCACTTGTTACTCAGAAACAGTTGGCACTCTTCATTATGCTCAACGCGCTAAGTGCATAGTCAACAAGCCAGTTATTAACGAGGTATAAAAGTTTATTGCTTTTCTGAATGGAGATTTGCAGTGCTATAATTCGTATCTTTTGAAGGATCCATATGTTAAACTCATCAGGGATCTCAGAGCTGAAATTGCCCGGCTCAGGGAATTACTTGCAAGTGCACAGACAGTAATGATTCAATTTAAAGAAATGTATCGTTAACGAAATGTATTAATTCAACTTAAAATTTTCCAGCACAATGTTATACGTTCACCACGTGATGAAGTATCGATTGCAGAAATACTGAATCAGAATGAACGTAAAGTGAGTGGAGATAGCATATTTTTGTTAAATATTTAAAGCATCGTAAATATTTTTGTAGGCTTTTACCCTCACTAAATCGTGGATGGAAAAATGGACGGAAAGTGTAGTCGGGGTACATCAATATTTTGTTTCAGATATATAAAATTGATAATGTACAATGTTTATGTTTGCAGGATTCCGAAATGTCAATACTTAAAAGCACATCTAGTGTTTTTGTCGATTCGCCTTTGCCTCATTTGATCGTTCTGGACAATCATATTCTAAGCACTGGCATTAAAATATATTATTTAAAGGTAAAAAACAATTTTAAATAGACCGGATAAAGAATGTCAGTTACTGAAAATAATTGTTTCAGCACGGGAAAACTTTAATAGGAAATGACTCATCTGGTTGTGCAGATATTGGTAAGAACGCATGAGTGATGAAATGTAGATACTAAAATAAAATTTAATATAGCGGAATTTATTAATTGTTAGTCTAGCTGTTCTCCTTTCCTAATAAAATGAATGACTCATCCAATTCGATCCCTAGGTGTTACGGGGAGTGCTGTGTTGCCTGAACATTGCGAATTGGATTTTGACGGGACGAATGTTGTTCTTACTCCGCTACCAGGGGCTGCCTGTTTTATTAATGAATATATAGTGCAGTTTCCTACTTTATTAAGACAAGGTTTGTTTTATTAAAAATAAATTTTGCTTTACTGGTTTACAAAATGAAAAATTAAATGTTACAGCTGATATTCTCAAACTGGGGACGGATTTAACGTTGAGATTTAATCATCCATCACAAGTTCAGAAATTGAAAGAAGGAAAAAATGAGGTAGAATTAACATAAAAGAACAACTCTTTAAAACAATTGATTTTTTTATTCATCCAAATGTTTCAGCTCAGTGTGATACATACGCCTTTCCCTTTACAATTTTTTTGTAACTCTGAGCCTCCCCCTGAACTGGGGAAATGGTGTTGTCAAAAACGTTTCTTTAAATCCTGCAACGGAACATCCAATACACATTGTCCTTTCCACGTGTGCAGCTTTTCTAGTTGCCAGCACAAGTTCTGTGAAGTGTGTCGTGCCGCGTCTTCCTGTGACAATGACAAATTGAATGACGACATTCATCATTTGGATTCCTCTAATGCAACTTTTTCGTGCAGTCTTAAGAAAGATGTCTTGTGTAATGGCAGACATAAAGACAGCCGCTGTGGCAATGGCAAGCCATTAGAAAATAGCAGCAGAAGCAATTCCGCACTATCTGAGAACAACTGGTAAGAAATGTTACTACTTTGCTTGAAACACTTCGCTGATATATTAGTCAGCTGAAGTATATTGATTTCATGTTATTAGGATAAAATTGGCAAACTCTGACTACACGTGCGTAAAGTTAATTTTAAGCAAAACACTTTTAATTAAATTTAGTTAATTACTATCAAGGAAAAATTGTAAATACAATTTTCAATAGTGAGTATTTTCGGTAAACAAGCTGTTTACGAATTAATCTTTTTCATTACATTTACGAAGGAACAATATTTTATTCGACTCTCCAAGGACCTGAAAGACGTCCTTTAATGTTTGCCATCGTTCAGGTTGTTTTTCTCATGGTCCCTATAGTGATATTGACCGGAGATGTGACGCTATTAATTGTGAAAGCCATTCAAAATCCGCGTTTTGCGGTTCTTACGTAGCGATTAGTCGATGGCTTTGCAGCTCACCCCGACAATTCGTTGCAATTTATTTTCTTGACTTTGCTTTTTGCCTGTACAGAATTTTATTACTTATTTACTCTCTCTGTATTGAACTTGGAACTGGACGTAAGTATCGCTCAGCTAATGGAGCGTGGGTAATTTATTGCGTAATATGATATCCCAATTGTCCCTTCGCAGCCACTTTTTAACTAGAAAAAAGAGAGATAAGTGCTTACATTAGTGGCAGATGGTTTAACACTGGTCTCATAAATTCAGCTTTCGTAAGTAACTAAGCATTAGATGAGATTTTTTTAGGAAGAGAAAAGATTTATAAGAATATAATTACCAATCAATTCGCATTTAATTACTTGCAATTAGCTGTGCTTCTAGTATCATCCTCTGACCTTTTGGCATTTGAAAATCCTAAACAAAAATAATCAATAGGCACAGTCCCAGCTCACTCAAAGTTCAATTTCTGTAACCATTTTTTCATTGATTATACTGTAGCTTAATTTAACCACTACATACTACGCACATACTGCAATGTTTTATCTCACCAAATGGTAAATGTTAAGTAAACATTGAGGTATTACAAATATTACGAATTCTGTTTACAGTACCAAAGGTATTTATTTGATGAACCCAAGTTTTATTCATGTGTTTTTAATTACTACCATCATACCCCTGTTGATGACACGTGAGTCATGCCTTGATATTTGCAGCCCAGCCCACACTGAGAACCCCCTTCATTTTTCTTTTTTGACAAAAATAGATTACAGTCAGACAGCAGGCAGCCAAAATACCTACATTTAAACTAAGACTGTTTATTTGGTTCTTGCTTTCTCCTCGAAAAGGTTCCAGTAGTTTGTCCATAAATTATGCTAACACTTGTAGTTTCTCTTTCGTCGATCGCGTGAGTTAATGCGTGAGATTTTTTCTTATATTTATACTTATGCATTCTTTTATTTGTGTTGACGGTCCGCATAGAGATTAAGTTTGTTTTCTTTGAATTTATTTCTCAGTAAAAATTCCGAAGCGTTGAGTGGCGACCGTATCCAAGTACCACACATACTGCAGTTGGACAAAAAAGAGGTTAGAAGAGGCATGTCCAGTGATATGCGTTTCATATCTGGTACGTAACGGAATATGCAATCATAATGGCTGATATTGATTATTTTATTTGTATTGCTTTCCGTTTTAGAATGTGATGGTGCAAATTGTTCCACCTTTACATTACCTAGTGCATCATTAGCCTGCTGTTGCCATGCCTGTTATTTTGATCAGTGTTCTGTAGACAAACATTGCGTTTTTTCTATGGGAGCTAACACTAATATCACAATGTGGCCTAGTCCGAAGAACTCAACTTCAACTAGAGACAGTAAACTATTTATGGATAACTCGGTTTGCTGCTCTCATTTTGTTGCCAGGAAATTGTGTCAGGAAAATTTGGTTGCTAAAAATTCAATTGGAATTTCGGAAAGATGCAGCCCTGTTGGGGATTCTGGGAGTGAAAATGAGGAAAGTAGTTTTCAAGGTCTGAAGACGTCTGTTGATGAAAGTGTTCAAAATTTCGTGGAAAATATACACAGAATTAGCGTGAAAGAATATAAGGAACCGTTAAATGGGGTTAGGTTATTGCAGAAATGCGTGGGAATGGGAAATCCTTTTAATGTTTCTTCGTTCAGAAGCGATGAAAAGAAAATTAAGGCGCAAAGATTTCAATGTTCTTGCTGGAAAATTCGACGGAGAGTTGCAGGGAACTGTAGTAAAAGAATTAGTTCCGCCAAGATATTGCGTGAGGCGATAGTTGGCAGCGGAGTAAAGAAAACAAGTGCAAATGGCCGGCTAATGTTGAAAACAAAATTGCGTAAAATGTTTACGAGAAGAAAATTGCTTAACAATGGTGATTGTTTTTTAAGGGAATACAGGACTAAAAATAAGGTGTCTAATTTGAACAAAGTTGTGAATTCAGCAAGGAGAAAACCAGAAACGGAATTGATATTAGTTCCTGGCGAGAAGGCATCAATTAAAGACGAAAGCATTACTCAAGTTACGGAGATTAACCCTTCTAGTCAACATATTTTTAATTCAGAACTATTGAACAATGTGCAGCAATTTGTGAATTTTGTTAAAGACATTACGGACAGTAAGCAATTAGTCAAGGTATTAGCCAATTCGACCGAATCTGAGAAAGACCTCGAACGTAATACAGAGAAGAAATCAATACCGGAGAAGGAAATTGGAAAGGAAATCCCTTCGATCGAAGTTGCAGAACAAAGAAACAGTAGTCAAATTACAACCAATGTTTTTACACCCGTTATTAAAATCGCAAATTTACTATTGGCAACTCCCAACGAAGAATCAGAATTGAAACGTTCATTATCAAACACTGACATTCAACAGTCATTACAGTTGCTTGAAGAAAATGAAAATGGCCAAGAATTAATCGAACAGTGCCCTATCTACACTCAACAAACCAAAGTTCGAACGAACTCTTGGTCAGAGCCATCTCAAGTCAGTTTAGATCAATTGGACAACGAAATAAAAGATTTGCAAGAAAGTTTGAAAGAAGATTTAGTTAATGAAGTTCTAGACAACATAAACGAAGTTGTTTTTTTATACGACAAATTACCAGAGGATGATTCCATACAAGAAGAGAAAACATTTTGTAATAAAAAATTAGTGAGACAATCGGCCAAACTTTGCTCTTCACTTGATTTGATTGAAGATCTCGAAAGCGAACCCACTCAGGTACAGAAGCGACCTCTAAGAATGATTGGCGGAATAATGAGTCGGAGTATATCTCTAGAAGACGACGAAGTTGAGTGCAACATACGATGCAGAACCGAAATGGAAAAGTTCAGCACTAGCGTTGAAGAAATGGAAGAAGTTTCATCTGATGTTGAAACTGACCCTGGCGTTAATTGGGATAATAAAGTGTTTAAAAAAGCGCCACCTCTTATTTTCATCACTCAACCATCGGACAGTTTCTCTGAATCGGGAATCGTAATAGACGAGAATTTAGGACAAGAAGAAGAAAGAGATAATAATGCGGATGTTGTGGATGACGAGGAAGGGTCTTGGCGATTTGATGATAACAGGAGTGTCGAATTTCAATACTCAGACGACTTTGAGTCGGATGAAAGCAATGATGAGGAGAGTAGAAATGAGGATAACGGGGAAGAAAGCGATGAAGACATTTTTTACATTCCCATTGATCAACTTAGAGGTTTCTTGGAACCACTTATCGCCGAGGATAAAGAGTTGGTCTTTGGATCGAACAAATTGACGCAAAAGAATCTAGAGAAAGTAATTGACTATAATTTGAGTCAGAGCTGCCAAGTTAGGCATGAGGGGAGTGACCAATTGGAAATTGAAAGTAAGGAATTTACAGCGTCGAATATTCAAGCGAATGCCGATGGTGACTCACTCAGATTTGTTGGCCACCACTCCAACAAGGAACTGTCAGCCAACTCGCGGACCAAGGACAAAGTCGAGTCAAATGCAGATTTAATGGACGAAGATATTAAACCGTTAATTGATTTCTCAACGCCGTGCGATTTGATGAACGATGAAGATGACGTTTTTGCCGATTCTGATTGCACCGTTACACCTATGGACATTTTGATCGATTATCGAATGATGACTCCAAGTGATCGGCACAGATTGTACACCATTCCGGAACTGAGTTCCGAATACTCGTCAACACCCACCGAGGGAATTTTGGGGAGTGTTAGCGAAGCTGAGGGCGTTTGCTTGGAAGATGAAGAAAATGTAGGCAAAAAGGAGTCAACGGATTGGAACGACAGGAATGCGTCAACGGATCATATTCCAAGATGTTCCAGCGATGAAGAGTTTTCGAACACGAGTAAGGATGATGAAAGCGCAAAAAAGTGTGCACGTGACGTTATTTCTCACGATGCTGATGATGAAACAAAATGCCACTTGGAATGTGGCAACAAAAAATGCACAAGCCCAATAGTGGAAGCGAATGAGCTAAATGAAAACCACAGATTTCAACCACAATTTGACTCATCGGTGGTAAACCCAGGCATTGGCCTTGATTCTAAACGTGGCCTTGGTGCAGACTCTGGCGATGAATCATCGAGCTGTAAAAAAACAGGGCACTTGTTGATTATGCAATCAGATAGCATTGGGAGCAGTAACAACACGCTAGAGGGAGAAACAGGCGTCGATGTGGCGACTGTTCAAGCACCTGCTGCCTGTAGAGAATTATGGAAATTGTACAAGCAATTTAGTGAAGACTCCGAAGACGAGTCGACAGGAGGCCATGAAGTGAAAGGTGAAATGAAGAATGAAGACCAATCATTGACTAATGCTCAATCTGAAGAGAAAGGGGAACAAACTGGAAATTATCATTTAGATGGTAAAAAGAGGAGTGGTATTTGGGAATTTATGAATGAGGTTAAGAGTCCTAATAACAGTATTCAAGGGGACATGACACCACGGAAAGATCACAATAACTGCGTGACTCACTCTGCACCAGTCAAAATATATGACTACAAAGTTGACAGGGAAACAGACTGCGATAAGATACAACCTTGCGTAAACAAACAGAACGGCCTTCATGTTTGTGAAATGTTGGAAAATGTAAACAAAATTGTTGAGACTAATGATATTAATGACACTTGTTTAGCGGCAGAAAATTGTGTTGATTCAACCGTGGGTGTAGCGTTTAAAAATGTCGAAATGTTGAATGGTTTTCATAGCTTGGATGATATTTGTGTGAATGGGAAATATATATCAAACATGAATTCAAGGTGTGCGCAATGGAGCAGTGAGTCATCGCAAAGAGAAATGAATAACGTAGAGAATGATCTAACGAGCGAGATATCGAAGGATGCATATGCTGGCCTGAGTAATCATCTGACTAATCATAAACGGGATCGAGAGATCGAAATCGTTACACCAGAACTGAAGGCTCAGGGTGAAGTAGCTACACTCGACTGTGGAGGATCTCAAGAAAAAAATATGTTGTTAGAAGAGGGCATTTCACTTTCCCAGAAGGTGGCCACGTTTCAGCTGAGTGATGTCACCTGGATGAAGACGAGTCAGTGGGTGAACCCAGTGAAAATTTCGGAACCTTTACCACCAATTACCAGTAAGAACACATTTTTTTTTTCTTTTTATGAGTAAAATTTATAAATGACGTCTCATTTTTTTTAGATCCTGAAATTATCATTAAAGATGTATTTAACGACGCGAAGGAAGAAATTGAAGGTAACTCACAAGAAAAAGATGTGAATGGGTCTGGATTAGTTAGGGAAAGTAGCATGACTCCTGATAGCCTCGAAGATGTCACTCCAACTTACAACTTCATGACATCTTGGAAGCTAGGACAGGCAACGCCTAGCACTCCAACTAGTCTTGTTGTTCGGAATAAACAGTCGCCACTTGCAGTTCCCCGAAGTTTGTATTACAGGAACACGGATTTTGGTGCCTTCAACGATTTATGGGGTGCCTCAACGGACAGTATTACTTTCGTATTTCTCGGTCCAGGCTCTAATTTTGGCCAAGAGGGATTATTCGCGCGTAATCTGAGGAGTCCTAGATCTCCAGGAAGATGTCACGCATTATCCAACTCGTGGAGATTGAAGCATGGTTCTTCCTTGCTGCCTCGATCGATTTCTTTAGATTGCATCTTTGGTCTTCACGGGATGGTTCCTCACAGTTTGTCAACGCGTGCAGCTTCGATGGAATCGATGATTCCTGAAGATTTAATGGGTGTGGTGGAAAAAGGACGTCTCCACGACATCGACATGGAAGAGATGAAAGGCGGGCAGACTCAATCTGAGATGTGTCAAGATTCAACGCCGTACTGTCGTGCCTTAAAACACTATTCGCATTCCAAGAACAATTCCTTCTTGCTGCCTTCAAGGGCTTTCAGTCAGGGGTCAGTGATCGAAACTGCTGTCAGTTCGAAGAAATCACTGGCTTTTGAGAGAAAGACTAAAAAGAGTGTCTCCTGGAGCGATTTAAGTGGGCAAGAATTGACTATGGAAGAAGGATCCATGACGAAGCAAAATCAGAAGACACGTGCTATTAAGCCGATTATAAAAAGAGTTGAGTCTAGTAATTTTGTTCATAACGATTATGCTTCAAGCAGTTGTGAATATACTGAAACGGATGCTGAAGAAGATCTGAAGAAGTCTGCACTTTTTACGAAAATTCAGAAGAAACGAAATCCATCAGCATGGGTCATTGCTCCACAAGCGCAGTCATTCGCACTTAAATTACCGGAGCATGTAAAAGCAAGAATAAAGCAGACACCTAAGTCAGAGGAGAAGGAAAAAGTCGAAGAAAAATCTGTTGTAAAAGACTTTAACTTAAATATCCAAGAAGACAAATCCAGTACAAATTTAACCTGTCAAACTCCATACTGTGATGGAGGTTTTAAGCCGTTTCCAACTGTTGATACTTCTTCGGACAGTTTGGAGAAACTGGAAACCGTCATACATGAACAGAAACCACCATTAGCTCAAATGGTAGAGAAACTTTTGGCAAATAAAGAAATCATCGAAGAAGTTCAGAGACTTGACAATGTAAATCAGTTAAATAACAACATGAAAAGTGCAAATTTTATCGTTTCTTCTTCAGATTGTGATTGGGCAAGACTGTCTGTAATATTATCAGAAGCAAGTGTCTTTTTTCAGCAGCTGAGCACCTTTTGTGCTGCTAGGACAAAAATTGTTGCTCAAAACCCGGATCGAAATGCTTTAGTTTCCACTAGCAATTTTAAAAGTAGAGATAACGAAACACAAACTATTGACACGAAAAATAGAATGGATTCCGCAACTATCACAGATGCGTCGCTTTTTTCGCCTAAAGATAGTAGTGTGACGAAATGTAGCAGTTTGCCCTTATTACCAATGAGCGACAAAATTGAAAATGTTTTACAAACCAAAGACGAAGTAATTAATGAAGCGTACTCAAAAGGGACGTTCGACTCCAAGGTGGACAGCGCTGTACAAGTGGACACGCTGCCTACAACTACCAGATGGAGCGAGGGATACAAATTTAGAAGTAAACGTAGAAGAGAAGCATGCTTGAAAAAAGAACTTGAAATTTTGACTCAGGAAAAAGGAAGAGTTGTAAAAGCTTTGGATAGATATAACCAGGACGGCTTAATGCGTGATGACGAAGACGAGTCAAGCACTGAAGACGAATTATGGCCACCTGACAATCCTCAATATCTTCTCACCTACCAAACTAGGTTAGAGGCTGCTTGTAATAGAGTTATAAACAAATTGGCGAAAATACAAAGTAAAAATGAAGCTGAAATGAATATTTGTTCATCAACAAGTAGTTCAATTGCCAGCTCTTTATCTTGCTCGACTGAGTATTTACCGATGGCAACTCAACAAAATTTTGACCCAATAAATCGATTTGCATCGTATCCAAGAAATGGATTGAAGAAACAATTACTACAAAAACAGTCATTAAGTAGTAGCAGTTCTCTATCATTATCCTCTAATAAATCATCGTCTGATTATTTACGACCTCAAAAATATTGTTCGCAACTCGTTAATATCCGTAGAGACATTGTAGCAGCTTCCAGAAACCCATTACCGTCGTCTAATAAAACGTTGTATAATACTGATGTATTGAGAAGGTCGTCTACTACTAATATGAAGTCAGATGGAAATACTGCTAAAGATATTGAAAACCTTCTATGGGAATGTCAAGCAGCCAGGCATAGAGCTCAACATGAAATTGAGTTAGCACAAGAGCAACTTAAATGTCAAAAAATGGCTGTTCAAAATTTAGCCTCAGTGTTACAGCAAAAAGCGTGATTTCAGTTTAACTTTTTCATATATATTATTTTTCATTCTGGTTTACTCAAATTTAAAAATGCTGTGAAATTTAAAATTTTGACTGTTTTCATTGAACTTTTTGATAGGGATGATTATACCTGTAATTTGTTCTAGTCTTTTCCTATTTGAGCAATATTGTTGATTATTAGCATTAAGTACGAAAAAAGTGAATTTTAGTCAGTTTGCCGTACAGTTGGTGTGAATTTTTACGTACGGAATCTTTGTTTAAAAAAAAAAGTTTGACTTTTGAACCAAAGACGTTTAAACGTACAAACAAAAATACTTAAAATATCATTCTTGATCATGTCTGATTTAGTCTATATTCAGTTTTAAAAGAATCACTTGTCAGTTTAGTGTGTCCAGTATATAACGCATTAATTTAATGAATTTTATTAGTTAACTGAAATTCTAGTAAATTCCATTGTGAATTTGTTCATTACGTTTTTATGAATATTTCATCTATTTTTTAATAAATCTTGAACAAAAAAATTTTATTCTTTTTATCTACAGGCCTTGTAGATGAATTTAAGTGACATAGAACATATAAAGTATGATTCCTCTATTGACCTTTGATAGTTTTTCCTTTAGTAGATTTTTTGTCACGTTTCTTCAAAGCATCCATATTTCCTTTCAATACATTCGCATACGCCTTCACAATAGAAAAAAAGTTAAAGTACTTCAACAACTACGTACGCTACTACGACATACCAACTGGAATTTATTGACGTCCTTGGCATGAACCTTCAATAAAAGGTAAGTTTTATATCATGTATATTTGAAATAATAATGCAGTATTACCACAGTACTGAGTTTCTTATTTCCTAGTTTTGCTCTTATAAGGCACTTGTACTCCGAAGGAGGGGATGGTAAATTACTCGACACTCTTGGTGTAGGTTTTGTTCTCCCATCATCTGGAATCATATCAGACGTAAACAAACTGTGTCTATCATATGTATACGCTTTACCATACATCGCTTCATCGTTATGCTTAGAGATCCTGAGGTTCTAGATTTCTGGAATAATCGAGTTAACTCGCTCAGAAACTGAAACAGCAAATCAATAAGAATAATTAAGGTTCCAGTCTTGGTTAAAATGCGATCTGTTATATTAATACCGTGTCATTTTCTAATATCGCCATCTTGATTTAAAGATCCTCCCAGACTCCCAGATCTTTGTAGAGGACGATGCGACACGGAGACAGTTCCGCCGCCCTGGCGTTAGATGGAAGAAACTTATATTTGAATGCAAGCAGCTATACAGGATGGGTCTCTGTCTAGATTGCATTTCGCAATTGTCTGACGACAAAATGGTGGAACATTCGACTGAAATAACTGAAGATGAAGCCGCATTATATGACAGGCAAATTCGTTTATGGGGATTGGATGCTCAAAAAAAGTATTAAGCCCTGTAAGACAGTAATATGATGTCATGTGAAAATTAATAATATTTCTAGGCTGAGGGCATGCCGCGTTTTGTTGGTTGGACTGAAAGGTTTAGGAGCAGAAATTGCCAAAAATTTAGTTCTTGCCGGTATTAAATCATTAACCCTTTTGGATACCGAAAACGTAGTTTACAAATTAAGTTAAATTTCATGAGAAAAAATATGAATTTTAAATTCTGTTTGTGTAGGTCAACGAAGAAGATTTGTGTTCTCAGTTTCTGGTAACGTCTGACGATTTAGGAAAAAATGTTAGTATATGGATATATCATACGTGTTTTAATAAATCTAACTTGGCGCTTTATTTCGTTTTTTTTTTTTTTTTTTTTTTTTTTTGCAGCGTGCACAGTCATCTTTGCTTCAAGCTCAGCAGTTGAATCCCATGGTGGAGATGAAAGCTGATGTAGAAAGTCTTTCCCAAAAATCTCATGATTTTTTTGTAAAGTTTGATGTTGTTATACTTACCAATGCAACGAAAGAGGAAATTATACGTGTTGACAAAATTTGTCGAGAGATTAATGTGAAGTTTTTTGCTGGCGATGTGTACGGATTTTTTGGCTACTCATTCGAAAATTTGCATAATTATTCATACATTGAGTAAGTAGTGCCAGTATCTATTTAGTATCTATTTTGTTAATTCAATTTATTTCAGCGAGATTAAAGTGGTTACTCAAGAGTTAAATGCAAGCGATAAAAAAATTCCACAAGAGACAAAGTTACTAAAAAAGGTATAAATGCTCAAAATTAAATTAATTAGTATAAGTTTGTATACAAATTATAAATTTCAGGAGATAAGTTTTTCGTCTTTCAAAGCTGCTGTGGATAAAGATTGGTCGAGCGAAAACTGTTCAAAACAATTGAAAACTTTATCTAGTTCTTATTTCATTTTGCAAAGTAATATTTATAATCATTTTGCAATAATTTACTTAACTTTTCGTAAATTTAGCCTTGTTACAGTTCCGAGCTGAAAAAGGGTGCAGACCAGCTCTTAATAGTGACGATTCTACTGAGTTGAGTAGTTTAAATGATCAGTTGTTAGAGAAAATGGGTGTGGGTAAAGATAGAGTGAATTCGATGATATTCAAGTAAGAAGAAAATATTACAGCAATTGTATTTATTTCACCTAACAATTTTTTTTAGCTCAATATTTGCTGAATTAAGCCCTGTTTGTGCTGTGGTTGGTGGCGTTCTGGCTCAGGAAGTAGTTAAGGTAACACTAAAAATCTTAAATAAAGGACTATTCACTGAATCGCCTTATTTTTAGGCTGTCACATGTAAGGACACACCACACAATAATTTTTTCTTCTACAATGCTCTCGAAAATAACGGAATTGTAGAAAAAGTTGGAGATGAATAAATAAACAATTTGTATTTTTGTTACCATTTGTAACCAATATTTAATAAATTTCTATTTCTTGAACGCATACATTTTGTTGTTCGAATTGTAACCAATCAGAAAAATACGTTGGGGTAATACAATTGTAGACTGATTAAATATCTCAAGCATTATTAATGTTATTTTTATATGCTATCAACAGATGGCGCTAAAGTACCGGTTTGGACAGGAGAAAAATGTCCTAAATGAGCTCGATTGATTGTAGAAACATAATACAAATACATGTGGTCAAACTGTAAGTACTTTTACACATATCAAGTTTAATGTTATAATATAAACTTCTTAAAGAGACTAACTTTCAAAAACAAAAGTTTCGGTCATCCAACGAACTATACATTTGTTTATCAAAGTGTGACGATTACGATGATCAATACTGTTAGTTAACGACTTTTTTATAGAATATGTTAATGACATGTTGCAACTATTATCATTTCCTGTGTAATGTAAATCGAAAACTTGCATGTTGACGTGTAAAAGTAAAGTTTAAATGTTTGTTTTCAGGCGTCGACCTTGAGTGAAAAAACGTCTGAATACCTGTTCACAGGTAGGTA